>JAOWBR010192609.1:0-10029 GCA_028571145.1 Dionaea muscipula
GAAGAGTACTCAAGCTCACAAACTTAGATAAACAAAAATATCAGGTGAAAACATTCATCATATTAGCAACAGAAACAACAATGACACAAACACAAGATGTAAACCGTAAAAACAGAACAATTTTTTTGAGCTCAGTCTCAGGACAAACCAACTACACAATATAGTCATTGGATCAAGTATTCAACTCTCTCAACCTCGGTCTTCAAAGCAGAGAAGCCAAGAACAACAAAGATTAGTCATAAATAGGTCAGATTCACATTGGAGAAGCGCCACTCCGAAGGTTTACCACCAGACCAAGCCACCGTGTAACAATATTTGATTATATTTATTGAGGCATCCAAGTGGGTCGACCCGATCCGATTTATTTATTAATAAACCCTAACCGCTTTGGAAAGCAGTTAGAGGAGAAAGAAGAAAATCCACACTATCTAGTGGAGATATTGTGGAGATATCGTGGAGATATCATGAAGATAAGTGAAGGATCTACAATTATAAATAGCAGATCTCACCCATACCAAAACGTACGGGGTTGGAGTTAAGAAGTGCTCCATAGAGAGTGAAGGAATGATTGAGAAGAGGGATATCAGAAAATCGTCTCTGTGTGTGAAATAGAAGATTAGAGGCAAAGGTATCAACGGGTGAGAATTGGTCTGGCTTATCCAACAAGGCAACCTTCACAGAATTAGGGCAGCCCAATTCAACAATTTGTTCATTCATGTCTCTTCCATCAATTTAGACCTGAATATTGCACTAGAATCAAACAAATTCACTTATGAAGCAAGCTTCAGTATAATGGGTATATATGTTGCGTTCAGTACCATGACGAAATTGTATGCGAGGTAAGCCATTCCAACTTGACCAATTCTCTGCCGACTGCTGCCGTTATTGACAAAAATATGACTTTTATTTCTGCATTTTGCTTGCTGATACTCTCTATGGTCGAGTAAAAACAGAGAGTAAAAGACTGAACAAGATTGGTCTTGATGAATTAGAGTTAAGTTGCTTAGGACTAGCATCATTCATTGTAGAGTTGTGACAAAAATTTCAGGTTTTGCATTTTCTGTCACAGAGCGGCTAATTGATCCATGCTTGGGTGCTTAGCCGGTCTACGTGTGGACGGTTTTTTACGCGGCTATATCTTTTGGAAATATTATAAATATCATGGTTTGAATAATCCACGTGTTTTAGTCTCTCTGTCAGTGTTTTTTTTTGCCCTTGATAGTGGTTTACTTTTCTCCTCCTTTTGTGGTTTTCTTCCTATTTGGGGGGTTGGTTTGCACGTATTTTTTTTGTGTCATCTCCCTCTCCCTTCTTTCTTTTTGTTTGTATTGTGATTGCCAGCTCAGTTGTGATCGACGGTTATTGGGATTTTCACATTACGTTCATTAACCCTAATCCCTAACATTCATCTATTGGTAGCTAGATTTCTTGAATGCCTCTTTTACCAAGCTCCAATTTTCCAGCGAGTTACTGTTTGAAATCCCCTGCCCTGTTGCCATGGAAAAAGGAAAATGCTGTTAGTTAGTTCAACATTATTGCATTGCTTGCCTATATCATGGCTCCGCACCGCTCGTGGTATCATTAGAAGTACCAGAGTCTGAAAAATACTTCACAAATAAAATATGGACCACTTACTACTTAGAAAGAGAAATAAATATGAATAGGATATATAGATTGATATTGAGCCTGTTTGCTTCAGCTCGATCGTCTATCTTCTTCCCTTGCAAAATCTATTCTTCCTGCAACATCGATCTCATCGGGATCTTTGTGTTTGTGGTCTTTAGAGCATCCACAGCGGTGGATTACTCTCCCTCTCTCATTATTCATAAATTTTAAAATTTTCATACTCAAAAAATTATTACACACTACTCTCACTATTCAGCCATCACATCATTATACATTTTCTAAAAACCTCTAAATTTAAAATTAATATCTATTCATTCTAAAAATCATTACACAATCCCTCTCACTATTCATCCACTTATATTTACATCCACTCTAAAAACTCTAAAAATCATTACAAACTCTAAATTTTGTTTACTGTTAATGATGCTCTTAGTGGATCGATGTTCATGTCCCTCTGTAGTTGCTGATCAGCAACAATTCCTCTGGAGGTGAACTTTCATTGCAGCCAGCAATTGCCACAACATCTTATAGCATGTGTCATTAAATCAACATCTTATAGCATGTGTCGTTAAATTATTTTTTGCAAACTGGCTGGCCATGTGATCGATTGAAAGCCATAAGCCCAGTTGAATTCCATTTAATAATGACACTGAAAAGGCTGGCTGCTGCCTGCTGGTGTGTTTTGTCCCAGGACTGGGACTGGAGTGAGTACCATGATAACATTGGCGACCTCGATGGATCACAAGAGAGAGAAACAAAGAAACAAAGGGCTCAGGAAAAGATACACAAGTTCTTTGCCTTGCCGGGCCGGGAGGGAGCATCCACAAATACAATGGCAGATAAAGAGATGTTCAGCTAGGAATATATTATGTAATGATTTTTTGGATTATAGATGAAAATTAGATAAATAAATAATAAGAATATTGTATAATGTTTCGTTGAAAACTCAAATATAGTACACATGACTAAATATAGAATTGCAAACAGAGGGAGTGAAAATTTGGTGATTTATAGAGCGTAGATGGTGAGGGTATTGTGTAATGATTGTTTAAGCGTGGATGAAAATTTAGAATTTTTTAAGGAACGTGAGAATAAAATATCTCAAATGTATCGTGCAATCTTTTGTTTGTCAAAGATTCAAAAACCAACATTAGGCTTTTGTTAAAAATATTATTAAAAATTATAAATATTTTTATAAAAGTTAAATCTCTAATAATATTTTTAATAAAAATTATTATCAATATTTTCAATAAAAGTTATTTCAAAAACTATCAATATTATTAATTATAAATATTTTTATAAAAGTTAAATTTTTAATAAATGTTATTATCAAAATATCTTTATTTTTTTTACTATTCAAATAAAACAAATATTGATATAATTTTAATTTTCTTTTATTTATAATATATCTATAATCATTATCCACTCTTATTAATCATGTAAAAAATTATTAATGTATATTTTTGATTAAATTGTTAATTCAGGATAACTCGTGCATCGTACGGGAAAAAAATATCAACCATTTAAAATAAAAAAAAAAACCACCCTAACCTATTTCATCCCATGATGTGACAATTATATTATTTATATTTATATCTATATTCTATTGCACAACATATTTTAAATTTATCCCTTTTGAAATTATCTTACATGGACAAGATAAACATTCTCATTGGCTACATTCTTCTCCTACCTTCTCACATCATACGTAATCTATAATTTATTTTTCTTTCATATATCTCAATATACAATTTATCAAATATAAAAATATTATAAGTAAAATTTATAATTTTTTTACGATGATCAAAACAAGTCTAATATTGATTTTTTTTTCTTTTTTATTAAAAAATTATATAAAATACACGACATGATATAGACAATAAATATAATACGAACACAGATAATTTTTATAACAGTAAATAAAACTGTAAGAATTTTTACCATGTCAATTATTTATATTTTCAAAATGACAAGTCATCGGTATATTATAGATATAATATGGGGATATATATTTTCTTTCTCTTTTGGATATATCAAACGTGTAATTTTCCATGGATATTGATAGTAATAGCCATAGTACATAAGCCCTAGTACGCACTCTGCCTTTTCCACCGTCCCCCACCGCTCTTTTTCTTTATCTACACCCAGACAGACAACGAAAGGCCCACTAAGCTGAGCCCCTCCCCCCTGCTCGCTGACGTTCCAAGTCAACCTCTTCCCCTTCCCCCACCTCTCTTTGTTCTGCTTTCTCCTCCTCAACTTTCCCGCGCTCGATTCCTCAGCCCTTGCCATCATCGACCAAGGCCATCAACTGCAACAGCAACCACCTTCAGCCCCTCATTGAAAATACTCCCATTCTTCATCTCAATTCGCCTCGCCACCTGATCACTGTCCGCGTATCCGCCGGAGACCGCACCCCAGTGTTCCAACAAGCAACGTTTTCTCTCTCTCCAGTAACACCCTCCAATGGCCGCATGCCACCGCCTTCTGCAATTCGCCGGTAGTCCCCATCTTTCCGGTGAGTCGTATTTATCATCAAGATCGGCTACATGTTTCCATTGATGTTCACGATCCAAAACCCTAGTCCTAATTCGAGACGGTTGGGGGCTATTGCGATTGATTGTTTCTCGTTCTTTTTCGTCAGGATGAGGAAGGAGTTATGCCTGAAATGAAATTGCGTTGGAGATCTTGATCCCCCAAATGTTAAGATGATATTCAGATCCAAGATCAAATGGGCGGCACTTGTGGGACTGGTCTTCTCTTTTGTTTCCTTGATAGTCCACTTATTCCTTGCCAAGGCTTCCACTGCTGAGCTTGTCCAGTACACTGCCATCAATGCCTTCAGTGAAGATCTGGGTTTGAGTGTCGAAGCCAGGCAGGTACAACTCAGTGCATCCCAGTTTTTGAATCCCGCATGGGTTCTTTTGAATCTTGATATGCTGTTGTACTGGTGGAATGAGCACTGCTTCTTGGTTTGAATTGGGAATAGGGTGTCGCATACAGAAAGCTATGGTATAATGTGAAGTTTCTAGAGTCTTTGCTGCCGTATTCAAATCCGAGAGCTGCATATCCGGGTAATGTTGTTGTCATCATGATGCATCGACGCTGATATGTATTAAAATCCTTTGTAGCAGCTTCTGCTTCTTGATGGGAATGCAAGCTGCTGGGAGTCCTGTACGGGTTGTACGACTGTCGTACATTCTCCTCTGAATCTTCATATTTCCCTTTTCATAGGTCCATCGGAAAGAAGCAACGGGTTCATATATGCTAAGATCTATGGTGGATTTGAGAAGATAAGAACTTCAGTATGTTGGAAGCTTTGGTGCCATTTTTCTCTTTTGTTATTTGCTTATGAGTTTTGTTTCCCATTGGTGTTCTCTGAATGGGGGACTCGGTGTTTTGTGCATTGACTAGATTGCAGATCTTGTAGCTGTGTCAAGGCTTCTAAATGCTACTCTTGTCATCCCGGAGCTTCAAGAAAGTAGCCGCTCGAAAAGCATCAGGTTCTCTTACTATTGCTTGCATAACAATAATTGAAAGTTCCTTCATTGCTGCTGAAAGCCGGGAAATTTTTCCTTTGAGTTCGCATCTAGTTCTTATATATGGTCATTTTGCAGTTCAAAGTATACGCCCTTTTCATATCTTTACAACGTGGAACAGTTTATAGTGGCGCTCAAAAATGACGTAGTCATTGTGAAGAGCCTGCCAGAGAAGTTGAAGGCAGGCCGCAAGAACAAACAATATCCAACTTTAAAACCTGCTAGCTCAGCTTCACCAGACTATTACATCACTGAAGTCTTGCCCTTGTTGAAAAAGTCGCAAGTTATTGGACTATTGCTATTTGATGGGGGGTGTCTTCAGGTACTGCTATGCATTTCATTCCATCTGATTTCTGCACAAGGAACTGTTGTGCTAAAAAAACTATCGATTGTGAGTTGTAACCTCTCCAAGGTACTTTTAAAGCCAAAAAGGAAGCCTTCGAATATTGGTTTCTGGACCAGTTTCATATGGGAAATTGCAGCATCTCACCTTTAGCGGCTGCCAACAAAAGCTCAGCTCTGCAATTGGAAATGCAGCTAGCCCTCCCATGACAGCTTCCCCCAATTTCTGTGTGGTCAGTGTCAAGGAAATGTTTAAGTAGGCATTAGCCTTACTTGTGGGGGTTCAGTCTAACCTTCGGTTGCCAACTCCTGTCAGAAGATAAAGCCTTCATAGGCTTTGCTATTACTTCAGTGGCCAACTTCCATAGGCGTCCTCTTTCAGTATTGAGCATCCACTGAAATGGTGAACTCCTGTCAGAAGATAAATCCTTCACAGGCTTTACTATTGCTTCAGTGACCAACTTCCATAGGCGTCCTATTTTAGTATTGAGCATCCAGTGTCGTTTCCCAAAAAATGGCTTTTAGTTTTTTGAAGGCCTATTTGGATGCTTGGTTGACAGTGAGAAATGTTGTTTCTTTGACTCACTAGAAATGTTGTTTAATTTAATTTTTGTTTCTTGTTTGTTTGTTGTTTGTCTGTTTTCTCATTTAGATCTGCTGTACTCCTGCTTCTGGTTAGTAATCTCCTCTTATGCATAACATATTCATTTTTTTTTTCTGGCTCCTCTCCAGAACATCCTTCCTCCGAGTATGGGCGAGTATCAGAGGCTTAGATGTAGGGTTTCCTTTCATGCCCTTCGTTTTCGCTCTGAAATTTTAGATCTTGGGCGTCAAATGGTGCAAAGGTAAGAACAGATGATCTCCAAAGGCAAGAACCTTTGAGGAAGTGTATTTGCTTGCTACACCTGTGCGACTGACAGTTTTCTTTCTTTCTTTCTTTCTTTCTTCTTCTTCTCTCTTTTTTTTTTCTTTTTTCCTTTCTTTCTTTCTGTTTCTGTGTGAAGCACCTTTGAGATAAGTGACACCTTTTTAGACACTGTAATTTATGCAACTAAAGTGCTTACTTGAATTAGTGTGACAATTTATTGGGTGCAGCAATTGAAGGGTGGGAAGCTCAAAAACTGTTGTGGAGAATGGCTTTGCATTTATTTCAAGTATGAAGGAGGGTAGAGGGTGTGGTTGGCATGGAGGAAAAACTTCTTGTTTATTGATGTATCAGCGTATCTTTGTTTGGTGGGAAACAAAACTCTGTTTTACACTTATTTTAGACCACACAACTTCAATTCTCACAAATCCTCCCCAGCTTATCTGTGGAGAAAAAGAGTAGAAGAGAGAAACCTTTCGATTTCAGTGTAAGGGACAGCTGCAGTAAATGTAGAACTGTGGAGGTTGCTAGGTTCTGTGCTTCAGTTAATGAGTTTCTTGCAGTTTATATCTTCTTTGGGCGGTCACACCTGTTGGTGAAGTTTCTTTACTTTGAACTCAAAACTGATTTAATATTCTTTAGTGCATTGTTTTCCTAACAGGTTACGTGCTTCAGGGCAGCCATACCTTGCTTATCATCCAGGCCTTATCAGAGAGACATTAGCTTATCATGGTTGTGCTGAGCTCTTTCAGGTTCGTTAACTTTTTCAGCTGAAACGACTTCTTTCTTCTTTCTTTCGATATTAGGAGTTTTTCTCTATTCTTCGTATTTCCTCCACTTCCTTTCTACAGCACAGTCGCTCCCCACTATTATATCCCCGTTGAACTTCCTTCAGAGAAATGGTATTGGAACCATGTGAATTTCCATTTGCATTACATAACAAATCTACCTTCAATATAGGAACCTTAGGTGCATTCTTGTTTTGTGGATGTTTGTTCTTAATATACTCTTGGCAGTTTTGGTATACTTCCTGTTTTACTATCCTACTAGAAACGGTTTAGAATAAGTGGCACCTTCAGGCTTTAATAAACAGTCTCGACTCTAGGTGAAGTCACTTGGTAGGCTTTTAACCTGGAGGTTAGTGTGGGATATTGTCTCAAAATTCAAATAATGTCTGGCTACATTACAGTCTATTTGGTCAGCTGGTTTAGAACTGGTTAGAGAAAGATTTTAAAGAGGTCCTACTCCAAAATAAAATTCCATCAGGAGAAGGATTTTCCAAAACCAATGCAACTCTAAATTGATAAAGTTTTTTGTTTGTGTGGTGAAGAACATTTGTGGTGTTGTATCATCAAGTAAAACCTTATCTCCGCCTCTGGTCTGAGATAAATTACTTTGGCTCATCTCACCCGACTCTTTCATGCTTAGGATATCCATACCGAGCTTATTCAGAATCTATGGATGAAGATGATAAAGCAACAGATAATCAAAGAAGAACTAAGTGTTGATTCTCATGCTCGGAAAATGAATGGTTCATGTCCCCTCATGCCCGAAGAGGTTTGAATCGAAACTTTCATCTTATTCATGTTCATCCTAACGTATTTCACATTTGATTCTATGATGGATATTGATCAACTGTGTTTGTGTTGCTCAATATACTTAGGGAAACCCTTTGACATCATGGTCTTCCTGACAGCAAAAGGATGTGGAAATTTCATACTTTTTTTTGTCCAAAAACAGTAACATTCTTTAGTTATAATTCTATTTCCCTTCCTCCCAACTTTAAAAAGCTTCTATTAGTTGCTATCAGTAGATAATGTACAAATTGAAAAAGGAGGGATGTTTGTGGAGCAAATAGGAACTTCTTAAAAAAATTTCAGCTTTGGTGAAATACAAAGAAATTATATCCTATAGGTGAGGTTACCATTACTTATGACACGCAACATGGATCTGGGAAAAAATCCTTTTAGTAGATAATGTACAAATCGAAAAAGGAGGGATGCTTGTGGAGCAAATGGAAACTTCTTAAAAAATTTCAGCTTTGATGAAATACGAAGAGATTATATCCTATAGGTGAGGTTACATTACTTATGACATGCAACATGGATCTGGGAAAAAATCCTTTTGGTGTCTAGGGGAAATGTTTCTTGAATTCTGAGGAACATTTTCTGGGGAAGTCCAATCTCAACACTGTTGGTTACATGCATGCAAGTACTTAATCTTCTTCACGCAAAAGGAGATTTGCATGACATTAACTGAAATTTGCCCATTTGTGGTGGGTGAAAGCACTTCTTTTACGGAGGAAGCAGGATTCATTCTTTAGTGCAGCCCACTCATTGGTCTGATCTTTAAAACCCCATGTTAACCATTAGTTTGTAATGGAAAAAAAATGGTCTTGAATTATCAGCCATGAGACACGAGTTCACATAGTACAATCCCAATTTGAGCTGGGAAGTATTGCTTGCTTCTGGACTTCTTTCTGTTTCTCCTGTGATGCTCTTTCTCTTTGGATGCATTGTTTTTTTTTTTTAAAAAAAAATTAATGCGTTGGTGGAACAGAGTAGAGGAAGCCTTTTTAATTTCTGTAATCAAGGGTAGCAGTATGTGATTTTTTGGTTTTGCATGTGCGTTTGCACAAGGGGTTAGTATTTATGTATGCATGTGACAGAAGCATGGCTCCATGGCTATTACACCACATTAAGAATTATGAGTTGGTAGAATGCAGTGTCGGAATTGACATTGGATTTAATGAATTCCATTTTGTGACGCAGGTTGGATTGATACTTCGATCCATGGGCTATCCTCCTACCACGAGAATATATTTGGCAGGAGCTGAAACATTTGGTGGTCAACGGGTAGTAATCCCTCTGCGTGCCATGTACACCAACTTGGTGGATCGCACCTCTTTGTGCAGCAAACAGGAACTATTCGACTTAGTTGGTCCAGAAAACCCTCTCCAGGATGATCCTATCCAGCCTCCTCCAGCCAAGAGTGCGCAGCAACTAAAGCAAGAGTGGGACAAGGCTGGTCCTAGGCCACGCCCGCTTCCACCAGCTCCCGGCAGACCTTTCTACCTCCATGAGAAGGAAGGTTGGTACGGATGGATCACAGAGAAGGATGCAGAACCTCAACCCTCGCCATTTGATTTGAGGCAGCAGGCACATAGGCTGTTGTGGACAGCTCTTGACTATATAGTCTCAATAGAAGCAGAGGCATATTTTCCTGGTTTTCATGATAATGGTAGTCCATGGCCAGATTTTTCAAGCTTGGTTATGGGACACCGGCTGTACGAGATGGCATCCTCAAAAACATATCGCCCTAACAGGTACCAGTGTTTTTCTAAAAGGTTTTTTGGGAGCTAGTCCCGCTCGACTAGTCTTGAAGGCTTCGCTATATGAACTTCAGTTTTCCAGCCACTGAGATTAGGGGTCTAAACGAGCCGAGCCGAATCGAATATATTTATAAACTAGCTAAGCTTAGTTAATTTACCGAGCCCGAGCCCGAGCTCGAGTTGGACCTCGAGCTTAACGTGCTCATAGAGATAAGGTTAGAGTTCGGCTCGATAGACTCGACAAGCACTATATCGAGCTCAAATTCGGATTTTTATGCAATTTTTTATTTACTTTTACTTTTTATAATATTTTGATAAAATTTTAT
>JAOWBR010192620.1:0-10028 GCA_028571145.1 Dionaea muscipula
ATCTTGTAGACCGGTGTTAGTGATAGATGGAACTCACTTAAAAGGAAAGTACCGTGGTGTTATGTTTGTTGCTGCAATGAAGGATGGAAATGAACAAATTTATCCCGTGGCATTTGGATTTGGGGACTTAGAGAATGATCGGTTTTGGATTTGGTTTCTAATAGAATTGCGTGGTGTTGTTGGCACTCCACAAGAGTTGGTGATTGTCTCAAATGCTCATATTTCCATCAAAAATGTTGTTCGGGTTGTGTTTACAGCTGCAGCACATTGTCTTTGCACGTTCTACTTGAAACAAAATCTAAAAAAGTTCAGGAATGCAATGACCCTCAACCTTTTTGACAATGCATATAGGGTATATCGTTAGCCGGAGTTTGTTAAGTTGATGGAAGAGTTAAGGGTGATCCATGCAAATGCATATAGGTACCTTATGGACGCTAATCCTCGTAAGTGGTCTCGTGTATATTATCCTGTGCGGCGTTACTGGTGTATGACGTCAAACATTGCAGAAAATATAAATTCATGGTTGAGACATGCACGCATATTTCCAATATGTTCGCTTGTCGAATTTGTCCGGGATATGATGTAAAGATGGTTTTATGAAAGGCGCAATCCTGTTGCAGAATATACTTCTTTCTTAACCGAGTGGGCAACTGAGCATGTGAAAAAGAGTATAGATGATGCTGATTGTATGCAAGTGAAGTCAATTGACCATGTATGTTATCAAGTGACGTATGTTGGAAAAGAACGTGTTGTGAATCTAAGGACTCCGTCATGTACATGTCAAAGGTTTGACTTAGATTTGCTACCTTGTTCTCATGCAGCTGCTGCTATTAGGTACTATGTTTCCTTTCACATCATACAACATATATCAACACTCTCTATATGTATATGTAGTGTCTGGACTCGGCATCGGCATCAGCATTAATGTCGGACTTGAAGGTTAAATCGGCAAAAATGTCGAGCCTGCCAAATTAATGGTGTGGGCAAATATGCCGAGTTCAATTAACGCTAAATTACTAAACCGGCCCCTAACCAGCAAGTGATCGGAAAAAATACCGAGCGATCCAAGCCTATGGCTCGGCGTCAACTGCGAATTACTAGATTGATTGTCATCTCCCGGTTGACTTGCTGGACCATAATTTGATACTTTAAGATGTGACTTATTTTGCATATATTTTCAGGAAGGCGAAACAATCAGTGTCAGAAATTTGTGCTGAGTATTATAAACAGGAGACCCTTGTGCAAATTTATGCCGAGGTAATATTTCCGGTGGGGGATCTACGAGATTGGGACTGTTCGGAATTGGTTAGGGAAAAAACTGTCAATCCGCCGACAATCCACACTCCTGCAGGACGACCCAAAACTGGAAGACTTCCTTCGGGTGCAGTGAGACGACCCCGCAAACAGCAAAAATGTTCAAAATGTCAACAAGAAGGGCATAATCGTGTCAATTGCATTTCTTCCGTTTCGGTAGATGGTGTTGCCTCAACATCTAGAAGTGAACCTCGTTCGAATTAATTAATTGATTTTGAGTACTCGGGATATATGTATCGCAACTGCTTGTTATATATATTTTTTGAAGAATGGTATTAGTTCTCGGCAGTTATGCCGGTTCTCGTATGTGTTATCGGCATTGTTGCCGTGCCTTTATGTTTTGTTCGGTTAATTTGCCGTGCCCCCCTCTCCCACTGTCTCTCGAGGTTTCAAAGGTAGGCTTTGTGATTCGGCAGACATACCGTGCCGTAACTTCTACCAAAGAGACGGGATAAAACCGATCTTTAAAGTAAATTTGTCTTCCGAGATATATAATAGTGCTCGATATGAATGCCGAGACAGTCGTACGAATTTGTAAAAATTAATCAATTAATTTAGAAGAAAAAAAGAAGAAAAAAATAGGAGAAATTTTTACTAGCCAATTTTGATGAATTCGCTTATGTGATGAAGAAAAAAAAAAGAAGAAAAAAATAGGAGAAATATTCACTTTTATCTAATATATTCTTAATTGTTTAATGGCACTCAAATCCGTATTTAATATGACAAGACTAAAAGTTAAGAATGACTGATGTGACAGGTACTAGAATATTTTAAAATTTTCAATGCCGAGTGGTTGCTCTGACAACCACTCGGCATTATTGAAAATGAGCTCGTTATTTTATCCGAGCTCATTTGCCGCTAAGATATTTGGTGGAATTTTTTTTTGAAAAAGAAAATTTTCACTAAATGTTGGAATTTTAGTTTTTATTATTGGAGATGATCTCGATATTTTATTCGACCCCATTTAACCACTCGGCATTATTGAAGATGAGCTCACTATTTTAGCCGACCCCATTTGTCACCATGATATTTGGTGGAATTTTTTTTTGAAAAATAAAATTTTCACTAAATGGTGGAATTTTTTTTAAAAATAAAATAAAATAAAATAAACTTGGAAGGCTCTATACCTTTTAATTTGTGCTGCCATTTCATTTGCCTTCCTTTCCCCGAATCACTTCGTTCGTGTGAATTTCTTCGCGCCTTTGCATTTGTACTTCATTACTCCTGCAGGTATCAGATCCAAAATTTCTTCGCGAGGAAGCTAATTCCTTCAACGTCTTCAATGGAGGTAAGAGGTGTTGATGTTTTTTTGGTTTCTTTGCGACCAAGACAGTCATTCTTTTGATGATGCTTATCTCCGAGTTCTTACAGAACATTATGCTATTTTGTTTTCTTTTTTTGCATGCATCTACGTTCATATAGTCATGTGTTTTCTTTGTTTTTTCGGTTTCCTGCATGTGCTCATTTGTTTGTTGCCCGCTATAAGAAGTTGCTATTTATTGTTATTTATTCCAAGTTCTCTGCAAGAGCAGTTATTGCAAGTTCGTTGTATGCCTGCTATGATAAGTTGCTATATTTATTGTGTTATAGTGATGCCAAGTTATAGTCCAGGTCGTTTTGTCGAGCCCATATGCTGAGTTATAGAGGTCTCGGTCGTTTAGCCGAGCCAATATTCCGAGTTATAGTGGTCCCGGTCATTTAGCCGAGCCAATATATCAAGTTATTGTCCCGGTCGTTATGTCGAGTTATAGTCCCCGGTCGTTATGCCGAGCCATTCTGACTTAATTGTTTGCACAGGGTAACTTCAAATATGTCATCGCTGAGGCCTAAGGATGCACTTCCCATGTTCATCTATACAGTAAGCATGAACTGATCAACGATATTGTTGATGTCCTGACTTGGGTGAATGAGCTGAAGATGTTCAAAGACTCGTGCTTCAGTAACTTCTTAGAATTCGACACCGAGGCAGTCTGTTCTAGTGTCTTGATCCATTAGTTACTGGTTAGGAAGATAGAGGTGGAGAATGCGGAGCTATATGAGATGTGGTTCGGACTTGGTACCACAAAGGCTAGGTGTTCAAAGTACGAGTTCTGCCTCGTCACTGGTCTCAAGTTCGGTGATAACTCAAGCATCATTCTGTCCAATAGTTATGCACATTCCATTCATGAAACATATTTTTATCGACAGTTGGTGAAATACGACGAAGTGTACAATACGTTAAAAGACAGGGACAACTTTCAGCAACCCGGGGATGCTATGAAGATTGCACTAGTTTTGTTTGTTCACGGGGTACTGCTTGGCAACGACTATCGGGTTAATATGCCATCTTTTTTGTGGGATTTGGTTGAAGACATTCCTCGATTTAATGCTTTTGAATGGGGAAAGTACGTGTACACCATGACATTTCATAACTTGCACAAACACCAAATTGGTCCCAAGTTTGCCATGGATGGCACTGCAAAAGCACAATATCATGTCTTTGGTTTCCCATTTGCTTTGATGGTAAGTATTAGTAAATTTTTCTGAGTAGTATTTTTTTCATTTCATGGAATTATTACTGAGATATACAAGATTTAAAAGTGCCGAGCTGAGGACCTAATATTTTGCCTAAAAAACGAATAACCCGGCATATGTGCCAAGCAAAGTAATTTCGGATTATATGCCGAGCCTTTGTTTGTCATATCGGTATAACTTTCATGCATATTATACCTGGGTCGGCATCCCTGGCTCCATCTCTGAGTTCTTTACCTGTTAACTAATTCAATGCATGATTGTTTGTGCACAACTATGGGCATTGGAAGCCATTCCTGAATTTGGGTTACAGATTGGTTTAAAGCTACCGCATACTCAAATGCATAGTTTAATCCCCAGATTCTTGAATTGGAAGATGCCGAGGAGATGTTTTAATGTATCGAAGGCATTCCAAAAAAAATGTGACCTGTATACGTGTTGATTGAGTTGATTATGAATATCAAATAAAAGATCATTGATGTACTAAGTATGATAACTTACATTTGCAGCCATTGGTTTTGGAGATGTTACAGCCAACAGCAGAGGAGATGGAACAATGGTACTGGATGGGAATAGATGATGATATAACACAAGGATTCGTCTATGGCCCCCCCAGATGCTAATCCACCTGTTAAACCGCAAACTCGTAAACGCCGACGTACTGGTACTGTCCAAGACGAGAAGTCGCCTAAAAAGCTGAAGCCTGAAAAGGTGAAGGAGCCCGTTATCGCTACATCATCCATTTGAAAGTCATCACCGGTGAAGAGGGCGACTCCTTCACAATCGCGGAGAAGTCGGTCAAAAACCTCATTATCTCCCCTACGGATAAGCTTAACGGAGCCCATAGGCGCCAAAAACAAGGTTGATTTTTGTTGATAATTGATTGATATTCATAGTTGGTTTTATTATCCCGACTATGCCGAAGATATTTTCTACAAAGGACCGGCATTGATGCCGATCCTTTGCCATCAGTACCATTGCCGAGCTTGAATATCTCCCCGGTACTAATGCCGATCATATGGTTTAGCCACGGTACCACTGCTGAACTGTTAGGCCGAGCTATTATGCCGAGCCTTTATGCTGAATTGCATGATTGATGCTTTATCCCTTGTTGCTTCAATGTTGGGATCAAAAAAGTCTCGCAAGACACGAATCGAAATATAGTCGTTAACCCAAGAGATAAATTCTATACGAGCAGACATTCCTTTGTTCATTGAACGAGAGATCCAACGAAAGATCCAGCCAAAGATCCAATGAGAGTGCAACACTCTCTATGAAAAATTATTCAACCTCATTTTTTCAGCGGTAATAGATGATCATTCTTTAATCAGTTTGGTATTTTTCGACTCCAATATAGGATGTTTGCTCATTGATCTGATTTTTTTGCAACGAAATCAGCGAAAGGCTGTAGCGGATGATATAGCGGTTGTAGCGGATGACATAGCTGGTACGTCTGTAAAGGCTACAGTTGTAAAGGTTGCGGATGTAGCTACTAAGATTGTACATATTCTTAAAACACTCTCTACGGTTGTAACTCGGATGGATAAGGACTTAGATGTGCTTGTAGCTACGATCGTTGCGGGCGTAGGGGTTATGGACGTAGCGGGTACGGACGTGCCTAAACAGGTACATATTGCTCGTAAGTAATTCATGCCGGATTTATGTTCAAGTTTATGCTAACACAATAATAATAAAAATAGGATGATGTGACACTCAATGAGCTGCATACTCCTGATTGTGGTCAAATTCCCGACGCCACTGATCCTGCGTCTTTACGATCTGTGCGAGTGGTTGGCGAAGGCAAGATAGATTTAAATGCTAGATCACTGAGCAACAATAGGGTACATGAATTTCTCGCATGCCCCTCAATAAATATCACAACAGGGGAAACGAATCAAATCATCCGTGAACAGCTCCATCAATTTATTGCCGATCAAAGAGACTCGTAAGTATACGACCCATCCAGTCAGACTGAATTGCCCAGATATTATACTATATTTCTAAAAAGTTTCCAACTTTCTATGAACTTTAACATTGACAGTATTTGTCAATTTGCAGCCGTTACGTCGGGACGCTAGAATATGCTGATGCCAAATTCTTTGCCACCCTCACAGGAGAAGAAGCATAGCTGGACTCAATGGTAGATATGTCGTGTCCTTATGCGTCGTGTTCTTATGCGTCGTTTCCTTATGTCGTGTCCTTATGCACCGTTAACGTTTTTAGCATAAACTTTCTCTCTTTCAATTTCTTACCTCATCCGCAGCATATTGATGCTTACTTAATTGACCTGGCAAAGAGGTAATGCACAGAGGTGGCTCAGAATATGCTATCACCGACTCTTACTTTTTTGTAAGTACAGTTTTATTTATTGTCACAATGAGAACTAGAAATTGCCCGTGCGGCGGGCATGGTAAACATCCTTATAATTTTATTTACTTTCACAAAAATTATTCGTGCGCCCTTATGATGTCCGTGTCATGCCATGCATTTTATATAATTTTTTAATAAAAAAATGAGAGACTTGCTTTTGTCCATATAGGACAACTAAGAGAGGGATATATTCAAAATGTATCTTGCTTTGTTATATAGACTAGAAATTGCCCGTGCCGTTGGTACGGTAAACATCCTTACAATTTTATTTTCTTTCACAAAAATTATTTGTATTTTCAGAGTTGTAGGAGAACTGGAATCGGAATTCTCATGAGATCTCACAACACGTGGTCGCTTGCGTTTCGGGGATCAGGCCAGACTGGGGTTCTGAATGGTGGAAAGTGCGACATGTGAGTGCAATACATGCATCCTACATCCAATTGGTGAATGACTAGTTTCTTAGATTCACTAACTTGAGTTCGTTTGAATATTTTAGGTGTTGGCCGTGTGCTTGGTAGCCTAATCGCACTGGGTTTTAGCCCACATAAATTTGAAAAAGTGGACCATTGAGATATACGATTCATTGGCGCACAAAACACCAATAAATCCCCACCATCGGTTGGTGAGCTTCGCGGGTATGAGGACGCTTCTTCCAGAGATCTTAGACAAGGGTGAATATTTCAAGCACAACGGTAGAGAAAGGAGAACAGAGCTCTTCAAAGCAAAATGGATTCCACCAACGAAAGTCGGCAAACAAGAAGATGGAGATAGTTGTGGAATCTGGGCTTTACATTTTGCTGAGCGACTAATTGCTGGGAAGGTAATCAATCAACAGATCAAACAACGCCATATTCCCATGTTGCGGTGGCACTTTGCATGTTAAATTTTTACTAATAGTGAACCTATTGAGGAAGTAGCTTAATGATTGTAAAGATTTTTAAGTATTACCGATCATGACAAGATTTTTTAAAAAAATTTTCATGTCAAATTTTTGCTAATAGCTCGGCATCAGTACCGATCATGACATGAATATATACCGGCTGTGATACCGATACATATTCCTGTCAATTTAATATCTCGGCGATAATATCCGGCCAATTTAATTGAATTGAATATCTCGGCATTCAATCTCGGACTATTAAATTGAATATCTCGGCGAAACTCGGCATTACAACCGGGCCTATTTAATTGCACGGATCACTTTTCCTAAACTCTTGCTACTTACGGCCCGATACTAGACCATTCTACTCGGGATATATGCCGGTCCATTACCTATATTCCTCAACTTGCTCGGTACTGATGCCGAGCTATCATGACCTCCGGACCGGCAGGCATGAACATCGTAACTATTAAAATTCCTAAACTTGTTCACAATTTATTGAAATTTACACTCTTTCATCTACCCCCTCCTGCATTTATTGGAATTGGAATTAGAATTTGCACCCTTTCAACTACCTTTCCCCAACTAGGTTTTTCCATTGAGATATTTTCATATTCTCTCTCTTTTCATATTCCTTCATCCCTCCTCTCTTCAAGCCGGACTTCCAAATTTCAACAAACCACAGACTGAGATGGAGAACCAAAACTCGGGCACAAGCTCCGTAGGAGGCGTTTATCACGACTTTGCATGTCCTCGGCTACTCCCTCATGAGCAAGAAGTGCTACTCCCCCTGCATGTACTCGACTGTCCCTGCTGCTTAGAACCCTTGACCATCCCCGTCTTTCAGGTCTCTTTCTCAACCCTATTTGCATTTGTGGTAGTACTTGTTTATTTTTGTCAAGATACTGTTCTTTTTTTAATTGAAAAATGGTACTGTGATTCCATCCAGTGTGTAAAGGGGCACACAGCATGTACATCCTATGCCAATGTGCAGGGGAAATACGCTTCATGTGGGAGGCAACTCAATTGGGGTCGTAATCTACCGATGGAGAGATTACTTAGATCGATAAGGGCCCCTTACCCCTTTGCTCGTTATGGCTGCAAGGAAATGATTATATATTACGCGATGCGCGAGCACAAGATGCGCTGCCTCTATGAACTTCTTTCGGCGAAGGAAGATGAGATGGATGATGAGGAAGATGAGGAGGAAGATGAGGAGGAAAAGGAAGATGACGAGGAAGAGGAAGATGAGATATGATTAGGTTTTTTTAAGCTGATGATTGTACTTATATTGTACTTTTCCAAGGGAAACTCGGCCTAAATCAACTTCAACTTCCTTAACTTTGAACGCGTTTTTTTCCCAATTTATTGCATCTTTACATAAATCATATCTCGGATGTCATACCAGGCCTATGAAATTGAATAGGTCGGCAATACTACCGGGCCTATGATTATTAATCGGTATCCTTGCCGGTACATAGTACTGTCAATGCCGAACTATCCTATCATACCGGGCCTATGAAATTGAATAGGCCCGGCAATAATATCGGGCCTATGGATTGATACCCTGATTCGGCCCGGCATATATGCCGAGATGCACAATTTTAAATGCCGAGATGCACACTAATTCGAGAATCCGTCGATCCATAAATAATTCGGCCTGGCCCGGTAGTACTGTCAATGCCGAGCTATTTTGTCATACCGGGCCTATGAAATTGAATAGGCCCGTCTATAATACCAGGCCTATGATTATTAATCGGAATCACTGCCGGTACATACTGTCATGATCGGTGTCTTCGACACGATCATTAATCGGTGCATTTTATGTACCTTTTTTCTATGTTTATTTGTACATATTTTACGATGATTTCATAGACAAATCATAATGCTTTAGCTCATATTGCATACATAACCCTTAGATCATAACAGCAATGCATTCCATGCATAATTCTTGCATTTTAGTATAATTTTGTAAACAGACGTTTTTACGTCTGCTTCTGGCCAAAGTCAGACGTCCTTTACGACTCTAGTATTCAACCAGACGTTATTACGCCTGAAATTCTGTTATAGAGATACCGTCTGATAGTTCACAGACCAGACGTTCTTATATAGTTTTAGATCAGACGTTTCTTTATTATATTCTTGGATCAGTCGTTTATAACTTTAATATTCTTTACTTAGACTTTACTCCATATAAGTCATGGTACGACACCACGGACCAGCTTATCTTCTGTGAATCTTTCTATGATTCTTGACAGTAGAAGATACGACTCCACGGATCGGAGCTTGTCAAAGATATCTGGAAAGAAGTTCACTAAAGTCTAAAGAACGACTGAGGAAGAGCCTTTAAAAGCTCTGACGACTGCCTCAAAGATTCTTCTATCTTCTGTGAAGAAGATAGACGTCTAAAGCCTGATTACAGACGTAATTCAGTAGTTTTCATCAGACGCAATTTCTGAAGCGTGTGAAGTACAAGATATTCCAACAGCTGTTGCAAGAATAAAAGTCACGTGCTGATAATAACGATCTACAACAGAAAAGCTTCTAGAAGAAGAATATTCTCAACTGCATCAACAGAAATTATACACGACTACCGAGAACATCTCAGCCGTTGAAGATAGAGATGTACTCAGGACCGTCGATCTCCAACTACCTAATCTGTGGAAGCTTAGCTATAAATAAGAGGTTATGAACTCACAACCAAATATAGAAGAAAATATACAGAGATAGCATAGCAGCACTTTCATTCGAGTACTCTAGTTGTCTTTTGTAATTCTTTTTCACAATTCCTCAGAGCCATTTCTGCTGAGAAATCACTAGCTCTAATGGCAGAGTGAATTGTACATCTTTTCGTCACAATTCTTGAATGTATTGATATCGAATTTTGTCTATGAAATTCGATCTTTCAGTTTAGTTTTCATTCTTTCTCTTTTCTGGTTTTCTTGGCCAAATT
>JAOWBR010192631.1:0-10028 GCA_028571145.1 Dionaea muscipula
GATCTACGTCCTAGCATGCAAGTCCAAAAATTACTGGAGCAGCAGGAATAAAAATAGCACAATTAGCAGGAAACAATAATTAAATAAAACAGAATAAAAAACAAAAATGAAAAGATTCAAAATAAAATACAGCTAAGAACAAAAAATTAATCAACCTAAAATTCAACGACCGTCCCCGGCAACGGCGCCAAAATGATAACACGCGTTGTCGAGCGTTGCTATATTTAAAATTTATATTCACGGCTTACCAACTAGAAGCTAGTGCCGAGTCGAGGTCGATCCACGGGACGGTTGAAAATTCTTTGTGCAGGTTGAATTAATTGTGTTCCTAGAGAGATATATCGAAACGGGAGTTTCAATTGAGTTCAACAATAATTAAAATGCAATAATTAAACGGATAGATGTCACCAAATTGGCGACAACTTCGACCAAAGGCTAGGGCAGACTGGCAGCGTACAAACAAAGCACGTCACGGCCGTGACAGTACGTCACGGTCGTGTCCAGTATAAAGCATCACGGGAGTGACGTCTGGTCACGATCGTGACCAGAACAATTTCCACGGGGCGATTGCGCGAGTCTGAAACAAAACCGCGCTTGGGTTAAATTATATTCTAATTGGCTCGAATCCAATCTTAGCAAATTAATTAGGGTTTGATCTCATAGATTCAATGCTTGATTTGGTTAATTATTCAATGAGGCTTACGTATGCCGTATCTCAAGACTAATCAGGGTATACGACATATCGGAGTTTCAACATTAAAATCAACCTAGTCGCTTGTCAAACGATGCAAACATGCAAATCCATGAATAAGAAACATTCAGCAGGTTTACAGTTTAAATCTCAGCAAAACCCTACAACAGCGCAAATCATCGCATCCAATCGTCCAAGTTTTACAAATCAATTCACAGCATAGGAATCACAAAATAAACTTAAGCCTAAATATCAGTTTTGGATCGATGGATCTTGCTCTCGCACGTCCTCTCGGTGTATTTGTCCCGTGAGGTGCTTAAGGATGACTGTCACCGCTTTGCGTCTCGCTCCCGTGGTGTAAATTGCCTCCCTAGAACGTCTAGGATTCGTTGTAGCCGCCTCTAGGGTTTTTGGATCGAAGGAGGAAGAAATCCCGTCGTCTGCAGCTGAAGAAATTAAATAGACGATCTTCCAGACCTGGTCACGGTCGTGACACCCCTGTCACGGCCGTGACTAGGTCATTTCTGGGATGGGTCGCGCGTACTACGTTTGGACGCGTCCGCGGCTTCCCGGATCCGCATGGCAGCGTCCCGAACGTCCAATAATACCCATGAACGGCCCACCGAGGTCCTAGCACCGTTGGTTACCTGCAAAACACATAAAATACACAAGAAAATCATAAAGCAGGTACTGCATAATATAATTGAAATACATATTAAACCCCATGTGCTTAGGACAACGATACAATTAATTTGGCATAAAATAGGACTATAATGAGCGCACTTTTATGCACTCAACAAAATGTTCATCACACAAGTTCCCATCACGAGGAACCACAAACCAACTTCTGAATCGCAGTAACTCAACAGACACTGAACACGCAGACCTTGTCTTGTCTGCTAAACCTCAAACGGTCTCTCGACACTCACCACCTGACTTCTGTGTATCCTTGATTCAATTTAATCATGTTGGTCGAATCGTGGGTTGACTAATCAGAAAATCAACTCTGCCTCCTACCGACTATATCTCAAGTCTCTTCAAATCCTCAAGCAATGTTGATTGCATGGTCAGACAAGTCAAACTGGTGCTAGTCTTCCTACTCAACGCATCAGCTACCACGTTGGCCTTGCTAAGGTGGTACTGAATGGAAAGATCATGATCATTCAGAAGTTCCAACCAATGTTTCTGTCTCAAGTTCAACTCTTTCTGAGTGAAAACATATTCCAAATTTTGGTGATCAGTGAGATCCTCAACTGACTCACCGTACAAGTAGTGCCGCCATATTATCAAAGCGAACACTATTACTGCCAACTCAAGATTATGCGTAGGATAATTCTTTTCATAGGTCTTTAATTGTCGGGAGGCATACGCTATCCCTTCCCGTATTGCATCAACACACAGCCTAAGCCTGGTAGCGATGCGTCACTATAAATCACAAATCTACCTTCACCAGATGGTAAAGCCAAAATAGGTGTTGTAGACAATTCCCAACTTAATTCCAGAAAACCCTGTTCACAAGAGTCAGTTCATACATACTTCACCCCTTCCTTGTCTACTAGTGCGGGTTAAAGCCAGGGCAGAAAGCCTTCACAAATTACCTATAGTAACTTACCAAACCTAAAGGCTTTGGATCTCAGATAACGTAGTGGATCTAGGCCACTTCTCTGCTGCCTCAATCTTTGTTTTGTCCACAGAAACTCCATTCTTAATGATAATATATCTAAGAAAACCATGCCCTTAAGCCATATGGCGTACTTCATAAACTTGGTATAGAGCTGCTTACATGCAGTATATCCAAAGCCAGTCTCAAATGTTGTACATACTCATCTTGATTCCATGTGTAAGTATTTCCTTACTGATTTAACTTATGTCCAATACCAGAACATTGTCATCCTTGTCTATTCATGACCAAGGAAGGAAAACTTAGTCCAAAATTCACATATCAAAATTTCAAAACACAGCTGCATCTCTTTTCAGACCAGCAACAATAGCGGAAACGGTCAACCAGGATAAAACCCTTTAATTGAGAAATCCCTCAATACCTTAATCAAATGTTAATCCATCTACTAATGAATACTAAAATAAAATGGTCCAAGTAGGGTGTAAACACCCTCTGCATAATATTCATAAATGTCGTTGATGCATTTGTCAACCCAAAAGGCATAACCAAACTCATAGTGGCCATACCTAGTCCGGAAAGCTGCCTTAGCTATATCCCCCTCAACCACTTCAACCGATGATAGTCAGACCTCAAGTCCAATGTAGAAAATGCTTGTGCTCCTTGTAACTGATCAAAGAGATCATCTATCCTAAGCAAAGGATAACGATTCTTGAGTGTTACCATAACGGTTTCATCTTTCTTCTTCACGCAAAGCACTGGTGTTCCCTATGGAGAAACACCCGGTCTACTGAATCCCTTTTCCAAATTACTCACAAAACAAGAAATCCAGAACAACCTTTCTTAATAACTTTCCAGTCTGAAGTGCGGATGTGAATCTAATAGGAGCATTCTTCCTATCTCCCTTAAATGGACAACATTCCCAAGGTACCTTGACCCTGCTGTACTCGTGTTTCAAACTCCATTACTCATACTGGTCTCTGCCTGGATATCCAGAATCCTGTTGTGAGTGTAAGAGTGCAGTATACTACTTGCTCCCTTATACTATCGCAATGTATTCTATCTCACAAGGTTACCACCTTAATTTGCCTTCTCATAAGGCTAATGACTACAAGGTATCCATCAAACTAGCTGAGTTTCATACATAATCAACTCAAAGGTGCCTAGCACCTTATTCTCCTTATTTCATAGTACATCCACAGTACGTGGTGCCAACCTTATTTGTACACCATATATACATCATGTGTAGCCAAGTAATATTCATAAGTTACCGTAACGCTTCCTTTGGTTTACTAATTCCTCGGAAGCAACTTTCCGAGTTGGTGGTGCTTGGTCCTTCTTAGGCTCGTCCTCGAATGGCTCTTCCTCGATCTCACCCTCAATAGTATCGGAAAGGATGATTAATTTTCCCTTGCGGGCTATATGAATTCTCTCCCACTCCTCTGAGGTCATTCTCTAAGCTTGCTGGGATCTCTCCCATTCCTCTGGCATCATTCTTTGGATCTGATGGAAACGTTCCAGCTCCATCTCTGTAGGTCTCCATGTCATTATACCTGTCGTTGCGTCATATACTGGCTCTCGTAATGGATCGTGGCTAGACAATGGTTCCCTACTAGCCAATGGCCTACTCGGCCCTGCCGGTGCTCTTACTGCCTTTTTCGGAGTGTTCTTTAATTTAACCATATTGTCATCAAAGTATAACAATATAGACATGTATATACATATATACATATGATGCTAGTCTATGAAGAGACATAAGCACATACCGTTGATGCCGAGACGACGCCTCAACTAGACCTCTAGGACAAAAGACTCGTTTAAGGAAATTCACACATAAAAGATATGGTCGGTCTTAGATCAGTCCAAAGGATGAACTACTCTGATACCACAATTGTAACACCCCAGCCCGGGTGAAACCGGCGATAACCCGCAGAACCGGTCCACGGGTCATTGAAGCCTAAGAATCCAGACACGCATGCATAATACTAGCATACAAAAACCAGATGATAGAGACAGTCAAATATAGAGGTTGCCCCAGTGTCGGGGAGATAGCCATACGGGCCTAAGTCTTTTCTACAACGGAAGTCTCTGAATTAGTATACAGCATAGCAAGTACTTAGACTTAGCACAAAAGTCAACAGACGGTAGTCAAACAGACAATCCTAGAGGCGTGCATCGTCCCATCTCCGGCATCCATTCGTCACGAGTCTTGGGTACCTGAACCCACAGTGAAGCACTGTCAGCCGACTTGGCTGAGTAAGGGTAGAGGGTCCATAACATAAACATATAGTCATGCACAAGCCTTTAGTCTAGTATGCCTTATAAGAGAATGAATGACAATCATGTTAATGCTTATAGGATAAAGACAAGAGACAGTGACAGTCTCATGAGACGGCGACAACCTCTTATGTTTATTCCTTGAGACAACGACAACCTTATATTCTTATTCTTTTACGTCTAGTTAATAGACGGTCATGAGAGACATGGTTGCCATAGCCTGTAACAAGACAAGGGATCCTCAACTATTGGCGTACATCCTGGCATGACGACAACCAGAGACAATGTACAGTCACCAGAAGTTTATAAACCGCCCTAATCCCCTGTAGCTAGTGGAGAAACTTATGGACATTGTTACACCCGAAGGTGGTCGTGGTCACCCTCAGAAAGGTCAGTCATTTCACCCTTAATGAAGTATATCCCAGGGATTTAACCATCTCGTGTCTAGTACGTTATTCAGTTGAGTTATGCAGAGACAACATATTAGACTTGATTATGCAGAGACAACATATAAATGTAGAGACAACATACATACATCATGCTCTATATAAATATAGAAAACAAGTGACATGTTTCCATATACTAAGTCTGGTCTCGAAGGTCGAGAGAAAATCCATATGGAAATCCTGGAGTGGTTACTACTCCTTACCTGGTGCTTAATGATGCACAAAATTCAGAAATAGCCCTCACAGGTCCACTCGATGCACGATCTCAAGTCCTGTGTATAAAAGTGAAGCATAGTAAATATATATGCTTAAAATACCGTATTCGAGTTAATAACCAAATCAAATCTTTAATCTCTCCTAAGAGCCTTTGGTTAAGACTTAATTTCTCAAAACATATGCCTAAAGTCCATTATACATCCAATTGACAAGTCTCAATATCATAGAAACTTAAACAGAGCATTATGGGCAATCTGCAGGACTGACGGACCTCCGTCCGGACGTCCGTGACCACCGGACGTCCGTTATACTCGACAGAAATCCTGTACGTTTCTTTAATGCTTGAATCTATTGGTAACTCAACCAAAACCCAAACCCAACCACTCAAACACTTCAAAATACATATATACATCATGTATGAACCTTCCAAGGGCCAGACTAACATCAAATATATGTTTCCAATCCATGAAAATCATAAAATCCATGGATTCGTCAAATTAGGTTCCCAAGCATGCTATAACTCATTTCATCATCAATTAGCTTATATCGACAGCCCATACATGTCATAATATATGAGGTTAACATGCTCAAACCTAACCCAATCCAAAACAGTAGCTAATTTAAGAATTCACTTGGTGAGAAATCCATAAACACATGGAAATCATACTAGGGCATAACTAGAGCCTATAAATCATCATGAATCCATTCTACAACCCATAAATCATCAAGGTAAAGTTGAATCCTCACCTCTGGAAGCTTAACCAGAGATCCTTGGTCTCTCCTTGGTACCACCAATCACAAGCTTTAAGAGCAACTAGCTGGGTTCCTCTTCCTCCTTCTTCCTTTCCCTTTCCCTTTCCTTCTTCTTCCTCTCTGCCCGTCTCTCTTCTTTTCTTCTCTCTTCTGTTTATTTTTCTTTCTTGGTTATCTAGCAGCATAGGGAAATAGATAAAGGGCAGAGACATGCAAGTTGATGGTGGCAGGCTACATGTGATCCCCATATAAAAGCTTCATGTGACTCATGCTCTTATTTTAACTTATCTTCATTAATTAGTCAACAAAGGCTGTAAAAGATCAGCCCTTCCTCTGCCAGACTTAGCCGTGCATCAATTCCCCATGTAGTAACCATGGTTAGTTTTAACCATGGTTAATTATAACCTTAGAAAGTTATTTCCAAAGTCGTACCAAACCTTTACCGCGTCTCTAAAACGAATCCAATCCTAATAATATGGTAGTCGAATGTCTCCATTTTTCATAACGAATCCAATAACACCAAAATTATATTTTTCCGACGTCTTTTCGACAAAAATGACTATTTTGTCCTTTTCCTCCGAAACGGTCAACTTAACCTTAAAACCAATTATTAGCTTCTATGAGCTAATCAAAGTCTCTATACGTCACTGTAAATTACTACGGAATATTATCATACTAATAATCATATAATAATGACACATAGTAATAAAATAATACTAAAAGCCAGAATTAAGGGCACGGGTATAACATATGTTATATACAATTCAAATCCATTACTGTTTTGTAATAATAATATATATTTTCATAAAAAAAAAATTAAAATTTTTTTTTTAAAAAACTCCTCTTACTTTTTTCTCTTCTCCCTCTTTGGTATTTCCCTTCGCCATCTGCCACCTAGGACAAAGTCTCTAACAACAAGGACAAAAATTCAAATCTCATTCTAATTTATATTATAGATTATCAAATAATAATTTTAAATATTTTGAGTACCAATAGTTTCCACTTCATTGTTTTATCTTTCATGTAATATGATAACGGTTGAAAATACCGTTGTCGTCTTGTACGTCACAGTTACGTCACATGTATACCCCAATCCGGGTGAGACCGGCACGTGACCCGTGGGGGTCGCCCATGTGCCACGTAAGCCTAAAACCTAAAACCCAACCGACAGGGTGCAAATCATAATGCGTAAAATCAAATCATAAATCTAAAATGCGAAAGGTAATCCAAAAACCCATATCGGAAACAAACCAACCCACCTAGGGTGAACGAGACCCAAACCCATAAAAGGGGAAGCAAGTCCAAACCCACAAGGGAAATAATATCCAAACCCACAAGGGGAAACGAACAGTCCAAGACTCATGAAAGGAAAATGAGTCAAATCAACAGTCTAATCAGTTCGAGAGTCCAAGAGTCCGTACGGATTACCACCACCTAATCACTACCAAACCACCTCACAGCCACCACTGGATGCCTACCTAGACACCACGGCCCCCACACCATCACCAGCCGCCTGCCAACACCACACAACTACCACCAAAACTCCATGACAGCCGCCTAGAGCCACCACCCACCACCTGGCCGCGTAGGAGCAGCCTCACCGGCGGTAGGGACTCGTCGACGATGAGTTGCCACGGCTGAAGACTAGCCACACATGGTCGGCCACCACCTGGACTCCACCGAGCCACCACAACGCCACCATTGACCATCACGAATCCCAAACACCGAAACCCTCAAAATCGACCCAAACCAATAAATCAACCACATAATCAACGAATCCAAGCAAGGGGGAGATAGATCGGGGCTTACCATCATCAAATCGAACTATACACGGTCGGAGACTCGTCGAAAAACTCCATGGTCGATCTCGATCTTCTCTCCCTCGGCTCCTTAATGTCGCGTGACCGCCGCCCACGAGCACCACCATCTCACCTCCTCGTCGCCGTAAGCTCGCCGCTACCGTCATCTCCCTTCCTTGCCGGCGGCCGCAGATTAATGAAGGAAGAGGCATATGAGAAGTAGAGGGGTAATCGGGAACGGAAGGGGAAGGGGAAGAGAGAGGAGGAAAAGAAAATAAAAGAAAGGAAAGGAAGAGAAAAGAAAAATGTGGTGTGGGAAAAAAATGTGTCTAGGGTTTCACAAAGGCATTGGGTATAATCTTGTGTCTTTTAAATGGGTCCAAAAATACAATAGGTGTCACGACCCATATTTTTAAAACTCGGTTCATTTTTTTTTCTTTTTATTTGAGAACCGGTTGGAATTCCTGAAAATTTTTCCTTGTTGTGTGTTTGGACATGGCATTAAAATCCCATGTGAGCCCCATTATTTTTGGACATGGGATAGTTTGGTTTGGACACCTCCACCTCATTTCCTTTCTTTGCCTTAGCCCATTGTTTTGGCCCTTCTTGTTGTGCATCGGACTAGCCACATTAGCCCAATTGCCTTGGCCCATTTCTTGGTTGGCTTGGAGTAGCCCAAATGGACAACTAAGGATTTAGAAATCCCTAGAACCTTCGTTGTTTTTCCATTGACCACCACATCCCTCGTTTCTTTTTGCTCGTGCTTTGACCGATACCTCCCTCACACACACACACACCCTTTTTCCTCTTCCTCCTCATCTCAGATTTTTCTCTTCTCTTTGCACCCATTGGAGGCTAGGGCTTGGTGATTGGAGGTTGGGAAGGACTCACCTCATCAAGAGCTTCAAGATTCACCCATATTTGAGATAGGGATTTGAGCATCCACTTCAAAGGTGAGACCTTTAAGTCCCATAGGTTTGATTAGCTTGATTTCTTATTTGGGCTTGAGTTGTGGATGTTTGTGCATGACCATAGGGTATAGATGATGCCTTGATTCAAGTGGATTAGTGTGGATTCATGATTTTGTGATGTTTTGAGTTCATGGTTTGATTTTCGAATTTGTGAGTGGATTAATGTTTAGAGCATGTGAGAGGCTTGTTTAGCTTGGTTTTGATGATGCATTAAGAACCTCTAAGGCCCTTGAATCACTTGGGAGAGTTTTGGATTTGTGATGTGTGTTTTGGATAGTTTTTGGACGAGTTTTGGGTTACAGATTTTCTGTAGATTCGAGTTTATACGGACGTGGACGTCCACGTGAGCCACTGATATTTTTAAAAAATTCCAGAATGAAGGGTGGACGTCGCCGCGGACGTCCTCAAGAACTTCCTTGAGGTCGTCCACAGTTACGTCCGCCGATCATTTTGGCTTTCCCGATAATTTTTGTATTCTTACCGGTAAGAATTCTTATCGGTAAGAATAAAGTCTATTGGGAACCTTCATAACCCGATCGACATGCGGTTCATTTCGCTAGGCTGCTAGACACGCTTCATAGGAATCGATGCTTAGATTGTGATCACGATTATGAGATGTTTTCCTCGTTTGACTTGTGATTTAGGTCCTGACGCGGTCTCGATCATCGGTGAGCACCCGATAGAGCTTAGAGACCTTCCGACATTAGGTGAGGGGATGTACACACAAACCTAACCTGTTTATCTCATGTTTTAATACCCGTTCTTCTATATTATAACCGTTGACATACACGGTTTGGTATTTTGTCCACATGCATGATTTCATAGACCCTCGGGTCATAGTCGCATTGTTATTGATTCGTACTTCTCGACTTCGGCCTGTTTTGGTTATTTTAGCATGTGGACCTTGCATGATATATATTTCCATCCTTGAGACTGTTTTACGAGTACTATATGGCTTATCATGTTTTCTATACATTGATGGGGTGGAGGGGAGTGTTGCCCCTAACATCCGTGATAACGAGTGGTTAAGTCCAGGGAAGAGATCAGGTGTTACTCCACGATGACTCTGGCTGTTAGGGAACATACCCACTATTAGGGTGACTCTAACGTTGCAACTTCTATAGGTCTCCCCGATTGCAACGGGGAGTCTTGGATGGCACTATTAGGATGTTCCCGATCTGGCTGCCAACCGGAGAAGGACTCCTAGTAGTTTTGGGTACCCATATCTTATGCGCATTTCACCATGGCCTTAGTTCT
>JAOWBR010192642.1:0-10027 GCA_028571145.1 Dionaea muscipula
TGAGACAAGTCAATCTTGTGCTCGTCTTCCTACTCAAGGCATCAGCTACCACGTTAGCCTTGCCAGGGTGGTATTGAATAGTAAGATCGTAATTTTTTAGAAGTTCCAACCAGCGCCTTTGTCTTAAATTCAACTCTTTCTGAGTAAAAATGTATTTCAAACTCTGATGATAGAGAAAACCTCAACTGACTCCCCATACAAGTAGTGCCGCCATATCTTCAAGGCAAACACTATAGCTACCACTTCAAGATCATGTGTGGGGTAGTTCCTTTCATGAACCTTTAATTGTCGGAAGGCATAAGCTATAACCTTCCCATGTTGCATCAAAACACAACCTAAGCCTTGCAATGATGCGTCACTGTAAATCACAAATCCACCTTCCCTAGACGGTAATGCCAAAACAGGTTCCATAGTCAATCTCTTCTTTAATTCCAGAAAGCTTTGTTCACAAGAGTCGGTCCGTACAAACTTCACCCCTTTTCTTGTCAAACTAGTGAGAGGTAAAGGTAGGGCAGTAAACCCTTCAACGATTCGTTTGTAACAACCCGCCAAACCCAAAAGAAAAAACTACGGTTCTCAGCTACCGTAGTGGGTCTAGCCCATTTCTCCACTGCCTTAATCTTTGTCCTATCCACACTCCATCCTTATTGACAATTTGACCAAGAAAAGCCACACTCTCAAGCCAAAATGTACACTTCTTAAACGTGGCATAAAGCTTCTTTTCTCGCAGTATACCCAAAGTCAATCTCAAATGCTCCACATGCTCCTCTCTACTCCTTAAGTAGATATTCTTTACCGACTTAGCTCACATCCAATCCCAAGACATCGTCATCCTTGTCTATCCATGGCCAAGGAGGGAAAACTTATTCAATCTAAAATCCACACATCAAAACTCAAAACTCAACTATATCGCCCTTGAGATCAACAACTTTAGCAGAAATGGTCAATCAGGATCAAAATCCTCAATCGAGAAATCTCTCATCATCTCAATCAAACGCTAGTCCACCTACTAACGAATACTAAAATGAAACAGTCCAAATAGGGTCCAAACACCCTCTGCATTAAGTCCATAAATGCCGCTGGTGTATTTGTCAATCCAAAAGGCACAACCAAAAACTCATAATGGTCATACCTAGTCCGAAAGGCTGTCTTAGCAACATCTCCCTCAGCTACTTTCAACTGATAGTAGCCAGACCTCAAATCAATCTTCGAAAATACTTGTGCTCCTTGTAACTGATCAAAAAGATCATCTATCCTAGGCAAAGGATAACGATTCTTGATTGCTACCTTATTGATTTCTCTGTAATCTATACACAGTCTCATGATTCCATCCATCTTCTTCACGAAAAGCATTGGTACTCCCCATGGAGACACACTTGGTCTAATAAATCCTTTTTCCAATAGTTCCTACAACTGTGCATGTAGCTCCTTAAGCTCAGCTGGAGCCATCCTGTATGGTGCCATAGAAATAGGTTCTATCCCAGGTGCCAAGTCGATTACAAACTCAACTTCCCGGTCGGGTGGTAGTCTAGGTAAATCCTCGGGAAATATATCAAGGAACTCATTCACCACAGGAATGTCCTCAATCCTTTGCTCATCCTTCTCCAAGTCTCTTATAAAAGCAAGAAACCCAAAACAACCCTTCCTCAACAACTTTCCAGCCTGATGTGCGGATATGAATCCAATAGGAGAATTCTTCCTATCTCCCTCAAAAATGATTTCGGTCCCATCAGGCATGGTGAAGAATATCATCTTCCCATGAAAATCTAGCATAACATAGTGTCTAGCTAGCCAGTCCATACCTAAGATCACATCAAAATCATGCATATCTAGGCAAATCAAATCCACAGGCATCACTATACCTAACATCTCTACTTCACATGCAAGACGTACATGCGTCAATTCCACAGAATTACCGACAGGCAATGACACAACAAGTCCCTTTTCCATGCAGGTCAATGAAATGGACAATGACCGGAGAATGCTGGGGGAAGCAAATGAATGAGAAGCTCCAGAATCAAACAAGATGCGTACAGCAATAGATGAAATGACGAGTGTACCTCGCACGACGGAGGGCGATGCCTCAGCCTCCTGCTGAGTCAAAGTGAAGACCCTCCCTGGAGCCATATGCTCCCTAGATCCTACTCCCTTCCCCTTTCCATACTGATGCTGCTGCTGATTCTGTGGCAGTGGTTTCTGTGCAGAAAACCCTGTGCCTGTAGACTGTTCAAAGCCCTGTCCTGACGTCTGAAAACCCTTCTGATCAGATCCTGCCCCACAGTTTCCCTTGGAGCGACAGTTGGACGCCCTGTGTCCAAGTTTACCACAGTTGTGGCATTTTAACGGAGTACCATCACAATGGTATCCAGTCGAGTGAACCTTACCACATCCCCTACATTGGGACTTCGGGTCCTTGTAAAATCCTGATTGGCCTCCACCCTGTGACGTGTACTGCTTCTTCTGACTGCCTCCCTTCGAGCCTTGCCCTTCCAGGGCCACTTCACTGGTCCGCTTCTAGCCAACACCCTTCAACAATCATAATTCCTCTTCCACACTGAAAGCCCGTTCCACCATATGGCTCAAGGTGGGAAATTGCACAACCCTCATGTGGGATTGCAATTCGGGTTCCATACCTTGTAAAAATAGGTATATCTTCTCTTCCTCAGTGGTATACAACTCCGGGGCAAACGCCCGAGTTCTGCCAACTTAGCATCATAAGCAGCCACGCTCATGTCTCCTTGCTTCAGAGTCAACAATTCTGTTTTCTGTTGCGCCTTTAGATGCTGCGAAAATTACTTGCGTTCAAATTCTGCCACAAAGACAGGCCAGGTGATGACCTCCCCTCGTGGCTGGAACATCCTTTCAACTCCCTGCCACCAATACAGGGCAACTTCCTTTAGCATGTATACTGCTAGAGACACCCAACGATCATTGGGACAACCAATACTGCATAAGATCCTTTCTGTCTCACAGAGCCAATTGCTTGCCTTGACCGCGTCAATGGTCCCAAAGAACCTTACAGGCTGAGTTCCCATAAACTGCTCAAACATATTTCCTTGAAGGTCCTCATCATGGTGTATTATAATGATAGGATCATGTCTCCTTAGCTCATGAACTTCCTCACGAGCAAGTGGGGATGCCTGCTGAATCCTCAATTGGCGAATCACATCCCATTCCTCGTGCGAAAGTCTATTTGATGTGACGCCAGGTCCTTTTGCCACTACATGACCCTTTCCTTTCTCAGTCGGTGGTCGTGGAGGTAATCTCGACCCCGATGGACTATCCTCTGGGGTGTCTGAACCCCCTGCTCCTGTCCGTGTATGAACTATTCTGGACACAGAATGCATACGATCATAACTACACAGGGCAAGTACTAGTCTATAGTCAAATATAAAGTACATACCGTGGATGCCGGGACGACGCCTCAACTAAACCTCTAGGACAAAAGACTAGGTCAAGAAAGTCCACACAACAAAGTCTATGGTCAGTCTCAGATCAGTCCAAGATGAACTGCTCTGATACCATAAATGTAACACCCCAGCCCGGGTGAAACCGGCGATAACCCGCAGAACCGGTCCACAGATCATTGAAGCCTAAGAGTCCAGTCAAGCATACATACACCAGCATGCAAATAAAGGCAGATGACAGAGACAGTCAAATATAAAGGTTATCCCAGAGTTAGGGAGATTGCCATACGGGCTCTAAGTCTTTACTACAGTGGAAGTCTTTAATGTACAGACGTAACAAGTGTTTTGACACAACACTAAACAACAATTAGACAGGCCGACAACAATAATCCTAGAGGCGTACGTCGTCTCATCCCTGGCATCCAACCCACTAGTCATCCCGGGTACCTAAACCCACAGTGAAGCACTATCAACCGACTAGGTTGAGTAAGGGTAGAGGGTCCATAAATAAAACATACATATAGTCATGTACAAGTCTATAGTCTAGCATGCCTTATAAGTGTATGAATGACAATCATAAACAACATATAGGATGAAGACAAGAGACAGTGACAGCCTCATACGTTCATTTATTCTTTTGAGACGGAGACAACCTCATTTAGTTCTTATGTCTAGTAAATAGACGGTCACGAGAGACATGGTTGCCATAGCCTGTAACAAAGACAAGGGATCCCCAACTACTGGCGTACATCCTGGCATGGCGACGACCAGAGACAATGTACAGTCACCAGAAGCTTATAAACCGCCCTAGTCCCCCATAGCTAGTGGAGAAACTTATGGACGTTGTTACACCCGAAGGTGGTCGTGGTCACCCTCAGAAAAGTCAGTCATTCCACCCTTCAAGAAGTATATCCCAGGGACTTAAACCATCTCGTGCCTGATATGTTATTTAGTTATGTTATGCAGTGACAACATATTAGACGTTGATTATGCAGAGACAACATATAAATGCAGAGACAACATACATACATCATGCCTTATATATATATGAATGGAAAACAAGCGATATGCTTCCAAAATATAGGTCCGGTCTTGACCCGTAGGTCGAAGGGAAGTCCACATGAAAATCCCGGAGTGGCTACTACTCCTTACCTGGCAAACATAGATATGTATACCACAACAGACAGCTCACGAGTCCGAGCGTAGCTTGGTGTTAAGTCCTGAGTCATGATCGTATAGCATAATTAGACATATGCTTAAAGTACATAAATAGGTACATAGCCTATACTTCTCTTAAATCCCATACAAGGGTCCTTAACATGTCCAAGATACTTCTTATCACGTGTCCAAGTCCTTCCTCAAATGCCTAAACTTAAAGTCCATGAGTTGGTGTATATTCAGAAACCAAGACAGAATTTGCCTGGCACAGGAGACCGGATAGCCGTCTGTGCCTAACCGGATATCCGGTTGTACGGAATGGGGAACCGGATATCCGGGTGAAGCCACCGGTTATCCGCCCCTGCAATTTACAGAAAATCAGAAATGCATATTTGCACGAAATCAACTCATATTTCCACCAAACTTCAAACTAAGCCCTTCAACATGTCATAATACCTCCTCTTAACATAACCAAACCTTTCCCACATGGTTTGAACACTTAAATCACAAGTTCATCAAATGAAATTTCATGAAATTCACATAAACTCATTATTCTAGGTTTTTCAATATGCCAACACTTATTCCATCATCTTTATACATCCTATAGAAGCTGATTCATGTCATTTAACATGAAGCTAACATGCTCCAACCATTTCCCAGCTAGGATGGCAGCAAATCCATACTTTCGTATAATGAAAATCCCATAAACATGGTAAAAACACATTCTTGAATCATTAGAACTCAAGTATCACCATGAATCCCTTCTTTAAATCTTTAAACCATCAAGGAGAAGCAAGTCCTCACCTCTGGAAACCTGATGGGAAGCCTTGACCTTCCTCTTTGATACTTGAATCAAGATTAAATGCGTACGGGACTCAAAGCTAAGAGCTTTTCCCCCTTGATACCCTTCTATTTCCCTTCTTTTTCTTTCCCTTTTCCTTTTATTTTTGCTCTGCCCGATTCCCCTTCTTCCATTTCTGTTCCCCTTTCTTTTTTTTCTGGTCTAGCTAACAGCAGGGGGATCAAATAAAAGGCAGGTGTAGGCTACGTGTAAGGCCCTTAGATAAACCAATATGACTCATGTATTCATACATATCTGATTTTTCCTCTTTTGTCAATTAGTCAATAAATAGGGTAGCATTCCTCCCCTCATCACCCATGTAGTCCTTTAAAAGTGAATAACCATGGTTAGTTTAACCATGGTTAAGTACTTGCCTTAGGAGTTTATCCCCAAGTCGTACCAAACTCAAATCGTGTCTCCAAAATAAATTCAATCTTCATAATATGGTAGTCGATGATCTCTATTTTTCATGACGAATCCAATGATACTAAAATTATATTTTTTCAACGTCTTTTCGGCAAAAATGACTATTTTGCCCCTTTTTCTCCGAAACAGTCAACTAAACCTTAAAAGTTGATTCATAGCTTCTATGTGCTAATCAAAGTCCCTATAAACCACTATAGATTATTATTATACTAATAATAATATAATAACAATAAATAGTAATAATAAAAAAAAAATTTAATTCCAAAATAAGGGTACAGGTATAATAGTATATTTCCTGTCATAAGTCTGGAACATCCACTGTCAATGTACCAGACAACCTGAAAAAAATATTAAAAATATTTAGGTCCCCAATACTGGTTGGGTCCTCCAAAGTTAGTGCCACTTGGATAAAACCCTAGGCTATAGCCAAATGGTCTTCTCCAAGGTGCATTGTACCTTTCCCTAGGATATTCAAAAGGAACCCTAGAATAGCATCTAGGTGTGTATGGTATTGTGCTCATGTGACCTGGAACATGCCTGGGTTGTTGTCTAGATCTTCTTATAGGTTTATACATTTCAGCATAAGACCTTCTTGGAGGTCTAGGCCTACTTGTGGGCACTTTCTCATACCCTTGAGTAGACTGAGGGTTGTCCACCTTGTGTGGTGGCTGGACAGTGGCAGATTTTGGCTTCCACATGGGTTGTGGTTGCCTTTGTGGCATGTAAGCCATGGCCCAATCTCTATCTGAAGGGAACAATCTCCCTTCCCCCTTTCCTGATGCTCTCTTCTGCCTTTGAGCAGGTTTGGGGATAGCCTTACTCTTAGGTTTAGATTGCATTTTAGGGGCAACCTTAGTACTGCATTTTGCCTTATGTGCAACTTTTGGCTGGACAGTTGCTTTGGATGCAGGAATGAATGTTGATTCTTTCATCCTTTGAGGCTTCTTTAGCCATACTGGATGATTGATCAACTGTTCCTTTGTATCCTAGGCCTGCCTTGCCTAGGTTGCCTACCACCTTGTCAAAGACAGGTGTGGCATCATCTAATTTCTTTGTCACACTTGAGTGACTCATTTTTCTTTAATAAAGCTTCATGGCTGGTTTGTATCTCTTCAAACCTGGCCAAGAGCTCCTAGAACATTATATGTATGTCCTTTTCACAGTGTGGTGATGTGGAGCTAAAATCAGAAGAGTTGACTCTAGAGGTTACCACTTCTTCATCATCATTTTGAGTCATCAAGCACAACAGTACTTCTTCTGAGGATGATGAGGAGGAGCTTTCTTCTGATGATCTCTCCTCCTTCTTCTTCTTGGCATGTTCTTCTTCATCTGATGCCTTCATTGTCTTTCTTCCTTTCTTCATCTCTTTGTCTTTCTTTTCTTTCCAGGCCTTCCTCTCCTCATCAGTGTATTTCTTCACTACGGGATAGGAACAGTTGGCTTTGAAGTGTCCAGGCTTCCTGAAGTTGTAGCACAAGGCCTGGTCTTCCTTTTTCTTTTCACCTTCCTCCTCTCTATCCTTCTTATATGGCCTTCTAGAAGACTCTCCCTTATGGTACTTCTTAGTGTGCCTTGAGAACTTTTTGAACTTCTTCATGAGCAATGTCATCTGCTCATGAAGGTCTTCATGACTCTTGTCTTCGGATCTCTTGCTGGATTGGGGAGCAACCAAGGCTGGAACTGCTTGAGGATTGCTCTTTGGTTGATCTTGATTGTGCAACTCGTATCCATAGGCCTTTAGGTCAGAGAAGAGTTGGAAGGTTGTTGTTGTTGCCAGATTCTTGGTTTCCCTCATGGCAGTCACTTTCATGTTCCACTCTGAGGGTAGAGCCCTTAAGCTCTTCATACACATCTCCTTGTTGGTGTATGTCTTGTTTAGCATCGTTAGCTCATCATGTATTGCTGTGAATCTGTTTTCCATCTCATCTACAGTTTCCCCACTCTTCATTTTAAAGCCTTCAAATTTTGAATAACTATTGTGAGCTTGTTTTCTTTGATATCCTCGGTTCCCTCACGTATCAGGATTAACTTATCCCAAATTTGCTTTGCAGTAGTGCATGTTTTAATCCTCAAAAACATGTTACTGTCGAGGGTCTTCAGGATAATGTCCTTTGCCACATTATCCAAGTTGTGACGTTTCTTGTCCTCAGAAGTCCACTCACTTCTTGGCTTTGGGACTTGAGGAGTTGCAACTGCTGTTGTAGCATCCGTGTTGATCTTCATAATTTGTAAAGGACCATCTGTAATCACGTCCATCATATCTTCATGTGTAGCTGCCAAGTGTGCCTGCATACACATTTTCCATTCGTCAAATTTATCCATGGAGAACATGGGAATTCTAGAAATGAAGTTCTGTGAATCCATTAAGATATGGAGAAATAAGATGAAGGACTTTGAAAATTGTGGTAAAACTTTTGAAAACTAGGGATCACTCTAAGTGAGAGACACTGCTCTGATACCACTTGTTGGTCCCTAGGAGGGGCTCTAATAGTTCAGGGGGGGGGATGAATGAACTATTAGGTTTTTCAAACTTTAAAAATCTTTACAAAGTCGTGCAACGGATAATATTTATATAGCCCCTTTAAAATTTAGTCTTCAAAGTCTTGCTACTGTTTTAATGTTATTATGTGTGTGTATGTATGCTATGCAATGCAAAATGTAAATGACACAAATCATATAGAGGTTCACGGTGGTGTAATCCGCTACTCCTCTCTTCTCCTTATGGTATAGGAGAAATTCACTATTGTATTCTGATACACCAAATACAATAGAATAACAGTGATAGAACACTGTCCAAACCCTTGCAGCTCCTTCATCCAAATGGTCTTCAACTGCCCACCACAGTGTCTGATCCTTCGCAACACTATGTTGCTTCACCAGCTTCAATCCTTCACCCTTTGCTTGCTTCAACTGCTTCTTCTGTGCTTCACAACCTTCGTTGCTTCACAAACTTGCAGCTCCTTCACAGCACTGGCTTCACTGATCTTCAGTCCTTCGTGGCTTCCCACTTCACTGATCCTTCAAGATAAATGATGTTCTTAAAAATGTTGAATCACCACAGTGATTCAATGAGCCTTTGCTTGTTGTTGAATATAAGCACGGGGTTGGCTCCGTTACTAGATGTAACTTTCAAAAACGTTGGCACAGAGAGTTTGCAAATTCACAGCGTGGAGATTCAAAAGTTGTATCTCTTCTTCGTGTGCCTGGGTATATATAGCCTCAAGAATATACACGTTGGAGAGCCGTTGAACTTTGATCTTCTTCTTCTTCTCAATCTTCCAGCAATCCCGAAGATGGTGGATCTGGTCTTTGTCTTCTTTACCAAATAATGCAAGCTTTTAAAAACCTTTCTTGTCTGACTAGGGTTTCCAATTCAGACAATATCTTCTTTTGAAAAGTAGCCATCTTTTTATCTCAATCAGATCCCGTGATTTTGTCTTTAGTTCAACGTCTCCAATCATCGATATTAAATTCTAAATATTGAATTTAATATGTGTCCCATCTTTCTTAAACGTAAACCTCGTCTTGAGACACATGGCATCCTTCGGCTTCGAAAACCCTAAAATGTGCGAACCCTAAACTGCCTCAGTCTCAACCGGTCTTGAGTCAACAGGAACTTCCTCAATTGGAGGTACCCAACTGGAAATACTCAACTGGAAGTACTCAACTGGAAGTACTCAATAGAAAATACTCTACTGGAAATACTCAACTGGAACTCCTCAGCTGGAACTATTCAACTGGTCTTCCTCAACTGGGACTGCTAAGCTAGTCTTCCTCGATTGGGACTACTCAACTGGTCTTCCTTGACTGGGACTACTCAACTGGTTCTGTCTCAACTGCATCTAGTCACTTGGTTCTACTCAACTAGAACTAGTAGACTGGATCTACTCAACTGCATTTAGTAGACTGGCTCTACTCAACTGCATCTACTCAACTGGGATTGTTTCAACTGGATCAGCTCAACTGCATGTCTCAACTGGATCAGCTCAACTGCATGTCTCAACTGGATCAACAAGGCTGGATCTTCTTCAAGGCTGGAACACCTATCCTAACCTGTATAAGTTGCTATATGCAACCTTTTGTGCTAATTAAACCAACCTAGATATCTATACAATAATTTAGAATAGTTACATCAGCTTCCCCCTTTGATCAATATTACCATCAAAACTTAACATCTATCATATTTTATGCATCA
>JAOWBR010192653.1:0-10027 GCA_028571145.1 Dionaea muscipula
AAACGTCCGTTGACCCCGACCCGTACCCGTCCCGAACTCGGTCAAAGCAGGTTTGACCTCGCCTCATTCTGTTCGGATTGTTCGAGTTCGGATTAGGTTCGGGTTTTATTGTCATTCCTAAAAGAGTTCACTCAAGCTTTACTAAAAGCTTCACTCAACGCACTTCTACTAAGAAGGTGTTCACTCTACAACCACTAGCTTGTTCAATAATCCTCACTCAAGGATTCACTCCAACTCACTTCACTTGAAGTGATCGACTCTACTCAACCTAATCCGGATGAGATTTCCTCACTTAACAACCTTAACCCAAAGGATGTTCAATTCGGTCACAATCAGCAATGATGCGGCCTTCTCAAGCTTCTCTTCTAAAGCTTGGAACTCGACAACTTCACTTGAAGTGTCCACTTGGTGGTGCAAGATAGAAGTTGATATGATGTTTTTCAACTCATGAATATCACATGAAAATACATACCAAAAGGATACAAAACCGAAACTATAACAATTAAACCTGAAATGGATGGAACGTGCACAATGTGTTCAGGTTATGAATGAAGGGGGTTAGTTCCTTCTTGCTCCTATGGCTCCTAGGATTTCTTCTCTTGCACACACACAGATCTCAGTGTTTAAGATCAGCTTAAATCGATAAGGCCCAGGGAAGTTTTAGGTAATTAATTTCTTGGAGGGGAAAAAAGGTTAGATTAGCTTGGCTATCTTTTTGGGCAAGACCACATGAAATGGTTTAGCTTCCCAAAGGTCCACATCACTTTTCTCAACGTGGAAAAAGTCTTCCTTCACTTTCCCTCTTTCTTTCTTCTAATGTACCTTTTAGCACAAATGGAAAAACTTGGAAAAGTGTTTAATAAGACACTTTTTGGGCCATGAACCGGCTAAGGCAGAGCTAAAGGATTTTAGGCTCAAGCTTAGTCAAAAGTCAGGAACTTATTTCCCACCAAAGTGAAATCTCAACACATGCCCAGTTGTCCTTCCTAATGGAGTCAGTTCCTCAGGCTTGAAATTCTGACTGGACGAATTTGAAACTCAAGAGTCATGTGTGTGTGTGTGTGTGTGTGTGTGTGTGTGTGTGTGTGTTATTCCATCCAAATAGATTATAAATCATAGTGTTATCCCCTAACTTCTTTCACAATTTTAACCTCTTCATCATCATCACCCTCGACTGTCTTCTCTCTGTCCGTTGGAGCTGGTTCCTCAAATCCAACCATTTGAAGTGGTTCTAGTTCGAGGATAACCCCCATTTCTAGGTTCTCAGGTGGTGGAGGTGGTGGCTCTGTTTCGGTTTTGGGTGAGTTAATAGAGGTTCCATTTGAGTTAGGGTTGGTAGACAAAAGAGATTCCATGGGAGATGGGTTCTCGTGGCTTTCTGATTATGGGAATGGTGATTGTGAGGGTTTCCTCCTTCGTTTGTAACAATGATGAATTGACAAGTACAATTTCTCCATTTCTAGTCCGACGCCCATTGGGTAGAATTAGAGAGGAGAAGATTGTAATTTTGGTTCGAGATGATGAACGGGAGAGTGAGTGAGAGAAGAATGGAGTTGGCTCTGGGAGTGTGTCTTTTAGTTTTCCTTTGGGCATTACACAGTAAAGACAGGTATGACTTTTGGGCAAAAGGTGTCTGATGGAGCATTTTTCATAAATGATGAAAATTGACACGCTTAAGTAACCGTTGGACAAGGATGGGTAAGACTGGTTAAGGGGTTGGTTCCTTTGCACAAATGGGATAGAGTGAGAATTTGGACATGATATGGCAGAGTGGTTTAAAACAATATTGCACTTAAATGAACTAAAGTTTAATGCACGCAAAATAAATCCAAATGCCACAAAGTCATGTCATGCTCACAAAGACCATTAATCATGTAAATCATCCTAAAATCAAATGCCTTGAGGGGTTGAGATGAATACACAATATCATGCAAATTTTAACAAACTAAGCTCAAGCCTCAATTTCTAAAATCTTTCTTTGCTCAAGAGTTTTGTGAAAATATCTGCAAGTTGATTTTCTATCTTACAGAAATCTAACCTAATGTCCCCTTTCTCTACATGGTCTCTTAAGAAGTGGTGTCTCACATCTATGTGTTTACTTTTGGAGTGATTCACGGGATTCTTAGACAGGAAAATTGCACTCACTTTATCACACCAGATGGGTATGCAATCAAGATCAATCATGAGGTCTTAAAATGATGTTTAATCCATTTGTCTTGAGAACAACATGCAGTAGCAACAATATATTCAGCCTCAGTGGTAGAGAGAACAAAAAAATTTTGTTTCTTAAAAGCCCATGACATTAAACAAGATCCAAGTTGTAATATAATGCTCAGGGAGACACTATTCCTTTTGTGCTGACGCGACAAACCCTGAAGACTCTGTGGCGGCAGCAGTGCTTGGTGGCGACGGTCAGTGATTCCGGAAAAACTGAGATGATTCCTTGGCGCCTTGGTATACAAAACATCTTCTTACATCCTTGTGATTACTCCCATGTATTCACTTTGTCCATTAGAGCTCAATTCCAAAAGATACGTGAGGCCGGCGCCATGGCGACAACTGGCCAACCATCGCCACAATAGCCCAAGCTGAGTTTGACGCCCCGCCTTTCTGAGAGTGACTCTACGGGCTTATCCAACGCCACCAGTTGTTTATCTTCCACATGCTTAGCTGAATTTTGTTGAGTTGATTGGAAAGAGTGTCAGAATAGTACATTTAGTTTGGATTATTCCTGGTCCCCTCTAGACACTTGGCGTTCTCTTGTATTCTTGTATTTTCTTTATTTTACCGAAATTCAGCCTATATAAGGCTAAAGATTGTAATTGTAAAGAAGGATCGATGAATTGAATTGAGATTTAACATAATTCTGGTTTTCTCCCTTTGTCTATCTTCTCCCTTTGTCTGCTCCCCAATCCCCAAATTCACTTTCCCCTTCTCCCAAGTCAATCTCACCTCCCATCGTCTGGATTTCTCAACCCCCTTCACTTCTTCCTCAATCTAAACTCTATCAATCTCTCATCTCCCATTCACCAGAGCTCTTGAGCTCATATCGGTTACCGTTCCATTGGTGCATTCTACTACACTAGTATCAAAGCTTAGTTCTCACTCGTCCGTACAATAATGGTGGAGACACGGACTGGACCCAAGGGACACATGGATGAAGTTGATCCCACTGCCATTCTCACCGTGGTTCTAGAAATGGACCCGATGCTGAAGATGTTGATGATGATGATGGAGACGTAGAGGCATATCCTCGCGTTAATGGAGGCTCGAGAATAGAGAGAGGAAGCTCAAGGGCTGAAGTTTATAGAGGTCCTCGACAAGATTTCTTCCAGATTGGACTGACTTGAGGTATCGAATCCTATTTCCCCTGCTGTTGTTAATGATACCCATAGCCCTGTGATTGATTTGAACCCAGTTGCATCGATGAGTATCGATACTCAAAACCCACAACCCCTATCCTCTGTTTCAAATAAGGGGAAGACCCATGTAAACCTAAACCTTACTCCCCAATCTTCAACCCACCAATTTGGGACTTCCCAGATTGTTCCACCACGAGAACCAACCCCACAGTTCCCACCAAAATCACAATACCCACCACTTTTGATAAACCCCCATAAAACCCTTCAAACCCCAAACCAAGCTTCATCTTTCCAACTACCACCATTGACGCCACCACATTAACCACCATATACCTCACTATACAACCCCAGTGAACCCCCTCCACAACAACGCCAAACACAAATTGACCGCTCGTCATAGCAACACAATTACCACTTGGATTTCCTAACTTTTGATGGCGCCGAGGCAAGGAGTTGGATAAGGAGAGCAGAGAGGTACTTCAGTATCATGGGAATTGATGAGTGGCGACGTGTTGAGATGGCGGCCATGTATCTTACTGGTAAAGCCGAGATTTGACTTTATGGTGCCATGGCAAGGGAATAAATGCGAACTTGGAAAGAGTTCAAAGAGGCGGTGGCGGCGAGATTTGGTGATGACAGCCAAAAAGATATGGTTGAGGAATTCAACTGGCTATTAAAAGAGGGAAGGTAGAGGAGTACATAGAGAGGTTTGAAGAAGGAAGGTATGAGTTGTTGCAAGTATATCCTCATCAGCCCGAGGAGGACTTCATTTCTAGTTTCATTGGCGGCTTGAAAGAGGAAGTGAAGGCGGTTGTGAAAATGTTCAAGCTCAGGACACTTCCTGAGGCATTCCAGCAAGCTAAGTTGCAAGAGATGGCGATAGATTCACTGGCCAGGAGCGCGAGGCCTACCTTCACCCCAAAACCCTACGCCGCGAAACCCATCGCCATAACTACCCCAACCCCCGCCACAAGACCAAACACTACCCAAAACCCAAACACAAACCAACCAAGACCCTACTACCCAAACAACACCTCTTACTCTGACCTGAGAGCCCAGGAAAAATGTTTTAAATGCAAGGAGAAGTACACCCCTGGCCATCGTTGCAATCCAAAGCTCTTGAACATGGAGGGCAACGATATAGAGCAAGGCGATGAGATTGAGGTTGAAGAAGAGGAAGAAGTGTATAAAGATGCCCTGGCGACGACCATGGAGAAACCCCTGAAGAAAAAGAGATATCGACTCAGGCACTTTCTAGCCTGATACCTCAGCATGGGTTGAAGGTGAGAGGCATGGCAGGAGGAAGAGAGCTGATCATTTTAGTGGACAGTGGCGCCATCTCAAGTTTTATTGATGCCATAGTAGTCCAGGAGGTTGAGTGCTCTGTGATGGACACCAACCCATTAAGGGTGGCAGTAGCTAATGGCGAGAGCATGATTAGCCACGCCAAGTGCCCAAACTTCTCCTGGACCATGAACAGGAAGCCATTCCAAGCTGATTTGAAAATTCTTGACCTAGGCACTTATGATTTGGTGCTAGGATTGGATTGGATGAAAGAGTAAAGCCTTATAACCATTGACCTCAATAAGTTCAAGATCTCTTTCATGAAAGACGGCAAATTATGTGAACTCAAGGGTATTAAGAAGAGGTCGGGCCAAGTAGTGCCCCAGAAGCCTAAGAAGCTCGGGAAAGGAGTTAAAGGAGTTGTCCTCTGCCAGTTATACCTGGTAGAAGAAGAGATAGATGAAGGCGGTGCCATGGCGATGGGTGGAGAAGTCGACGCCATGGCGACAGCTCCACAAGAACAGGCTATACCCTATGAGGTGCAGGCCTTGTTAGAAGAATATAAAGATGTCTTTGCTGAGCCCAAGTCGCTACCTCCACCAAAGGAGCATGATCATTCTATCCCTTTGGTGCATGGCGTCACTCCTGTCAACCTTCGCCCCTACAGACTTGTTCATTTCCAGAAGGATGAGGTGGAAAAGCTTGTTGAGGAGATGCTCATTTTTGGAATTATCCAGCCTTCACATAGTCTATTTGCCTCCCCAATCTTATTGGTAAAGAAGAAAGATGGAACACGGCGTTTCTGTGTGGACTACCGCCGACTCAATGAGGTAACAGTGAATGATAAATACCCCATCCCCCTTATTGATGATTTACTTGATGAACTTGAAGGGGCCAGGGTGTTTACTAAACTGGATCTGAGGAGTGGCTACCATCAGATCAGAATGAAGGAGGGCGATGAGCACAAGACGACCTTTAGAACTCATGGCGTGCATTATGAATTCAGGGTGATGCCGTTTGGCCTAACCAACACCCCGGCTACATTCTAATCACTGATGAATGACGTGTACAAGCCATATCTGAGGATGTTTATTATGGTGTTCTTTGACGATATCCTGATCTATAGCCTCACTATGACGATGCATGTTGATCATTTAAGGGTTGCTCTGGAAGCCCTTCAACGCCACCAGCTTTATGCCAAGAAGTCCAAGTGCTCATTTGCTGTGGACCATGTGGAGTACCTTAGCCACATTATTTTAAATGGCACGGTGGCGACAGATCCCTTAAAGATTGAAGCCATGAGGAATTCGCCGACGCCACAGACGATAAAGGGGCTCAAAGGATTCCTAGGCTTGACAGGTTACTACAGGAAGTTTGTCAAGAACTATGGTATCATAGCCAAGCCCCTCATTGATCTGTTGAAGAAGGGTGCATTCTTATGGGGACCGATAGCTGACGCCACTTTTGAGGCTTTGAAGGAGGCCATGAGTACTTCCCTAGTATTGGGTCTGCCTGATTTCTCTAAGCCTTTCATCATTGAGACTGACGCCTCCACTACCGGCATTGGAGCAGTGCTTATGCAAGGGAGCCTCCCTTTAGCCTATTTAAGTAAAGCTCTCGGACCAAGAAGTCAGAAGTTGTCCACCTATGAGAGGGAATTCAAGATCGTGTTGGAAGTGGTACAGAAATGGAATCATTACTTGACGGGAATGCCATTTATTATTAAGACTGATCATGAGCACCTCAAGCACCTCCTGGAGCAGAAACTGATCACTTATGTGCAAATGCGAGGAATGTCCAAGATGCTAGGACTGCAGTATAAAATTGAATATAAGAAGGACGTTGAGAACAAGGCAGCCGACGCCCTGTCCCGAAGATATGAAGAACAACTCAGCGCCATGGCGGCAGTCACTCCGAGTTGGATGGATGAAATCCAAGGGAGTTGTGTGGATGATCCTCATGCTCAAAGCCTTCTCCAAACCCTTGCTTCGGACCCCAATTCCAAACCACCATACAACTTGACTGATGGTCTGCTTCGCCACAGAGGAAAATTGTACATTGGCGCCACGGGCAACTTGAGGGGACAAATCCTTTTAGAACATCATAGCTCACCCTATGGCGGTCATTCTAGCATTGAGGTAACTTGGAGGAAGATCAGAGAAATTTTTTATTGGCCTAGACTCATGAGTGACGTTGATAACTTCGTCAAAGCATGCGAGGTGTGCCAACGTGTCAAGCCACTGAACTCAACGCCAGAGCTCCTCCAACCTCTCCCTATCCCACCTCAAGCATGGAATTCAGTAAGCCTAGATTTCATTGAGAGCCTACCAAAGTCCCAAGGCTATGATAGCATCTTGGTTGTAGTGGATAGAGTAACCAAGTATGCTCATTTCATTCCCTTCAGCCATCCTTACTCAGCACCAGAAGTAGCTCAGTTGTTCCATAATCAGGTGGCGAGACTTCATGGTTATCCCTCTACACTTATCTCAGACCGTGATAAGGTCTTCACGAGTTTATTTTGGGCAGAGATCTTCAGATTAAGCGGCACCAAATTGTGCATGTCAACTTCTTATCACCCTAAAACGGATGGCTAGACTGAAAGGGTCACCCGATGCTTGGAAGATTATCTCCGATGTATATGCTCGTAAGGCACTAAGCAATGGACCTCATGGTTACCAACGGCGAAATGGTGGTACAATACCCACTACCACAAGAGCTTAAACATGACGCCTTTTGAGGCATTATATGGGTATCCTTCGCCCAAGTTGGGTATCCCGATGGATCGTGTCACCTCCATGGGAACAGTTGAGGAAGAGATGGAAAAGAGGAAGAAGACGAACCAGCAGCTGCGTGATAATTTGGCCAGAGCTCAATCCAAGCAGAAAAGCTATGCTGACAAGAACAGGAGAGAGAAGGAATTCAAGGAAGGCGACATGGTCTTCCTTAGGCTACAGCCTTGCAGGCAGAATACTGTGGCGGTAAGGAAAAGCCTCAAGCTTGCCGCTAGGTATTTCGGGCCTTACAAGATACTTAGGAGGATAAACAATGTTGTCTATGAGCTGGAATTACCACCCAAGGCCCTCACTCACAATGTTTATCATATGTCATTACTCAAGGGCAGTGTGGCGACAAGGTTGTTGGTCCCTAGGAGGGGCTCTATAAGTTCAGAGGAGGGGTGAATGAACTTATAGGTTTTTAAAATTTTTAGAATAACACAAAGTTGTGCAGCGGATATAATTTATATAGCCTCCTTTTTAAATTAGTTTTCAAAGTAGTTTACTGTTTTAATATGAGTATGTGTATGTATATGCAATGCAATGCAGAAAATAAATAATACCAAACACTTTATAGAGGTTCACGGTGGTGTAATCCGCTACTCCTCTCTTCTCCTTGTGGTTAGGAGGAATTTTACTATTGTATGTCGATACACCCAATACAATAGTACAACAGTGTAAACACACTGTCAACACCCTTTGCAGTTCCTTGAACAAAGTGGTCTTCAACTGCTACCACACTATTTGGTCCTTTGCAACCTTCGTTACTTCACCAGCTGCAGTCCTTCACCTTTGGCTTGCTTCAACTACTGGCTTTATCCTTCACAACCGTGTTACTTCACAAAATGCAGCTCCTTCGCAACCTTGGCTTCATTGTCCATCAGTCCTTCGTGGTCTCCCACTTCATTGATCAATCTTCAAGAAAAGAGTGGTTCTTGAAAGAGTTGAATCACTCTGGTGATTCAAAAGGGCCTGGCTTGATGTTGAATGAAAGCTCTTGGTTAGCTCAAAGTTACTAGATGTAACTGGAGAAATCGTGGACACAATGAGCTTGCAGAATCACAGCATGTATGCTTCAAGAGTTGTATCTTCTTCTCACTGTGTTCCTGGATATATATAGGCTCCAAAATATATCCGTTGAATGCCATTGAACTATGATCTTCATCATCTTGGAAATCTTCCTTCTATCCCGATGATCGTGGATCTTTTCTTGGTTTTCTTTCCAAACTCGTGTGAGCTTTTGAAAAGCTTCCTTGTCTGATTAGGGTTTCCAAATTCCGACGAACCCTAATTTAAAAAGTTGCCTCTTTTTACGTAAATTAGATCCCGTGATTATCTTGAGTTTAACGTCTTTAATTATTTAATATTAAATTCGTGAAGTTGAATTTAATATGTCCCATCCATCTTTAATGAAATCCTTGTTGTTGAACACGTGGCAACTTCTTCAGATTCGGCTTTGTGAACCCTAGGTTTTAATAAACCCTAGACGGCCTTGGTCTCAATTGGTTCTTGGTCATCTGGAATCTCCTTGACTGGTAGACCTCGACTGGGCATACTCAACTGGTCACGCTTAACTAGAATGTTTCGACTGGTTTTCCTTGACTGGTCTTCCTCGACTGGACTTCCTCGACTGGAATTCCTCGACTGAACTTCCTCGACTGGACTTCCTCGACTGGATTTCCTCGACTGCATCTACTCAACTGTCTGTTTCTCGACTGCATCTACTCAACTGAGTCTAGTTAACTGGAACTATAGACAACCTCTTCTCAACTGGAACTGGTTGACTACATCTAGTAGACTGGCTCTTCTCAACTTCGTTGTCTCGACTGGGACTAGTCAACTGGATCAACCTTAACTGGATCTACTCAACCGGATCAGTCTCGACTAAATCTGCCTCGACTGAATCTTCCTCGACTGGATCTGCCTCGACTGGATCTAGTCAATTGTATCTACTCAACTGGTTGAACTCGACTGCTTCTAGCTCAACTGCATGTCTCAACTACCTTGTCTCAACTGGGTCTTCTAAGCTGAATCTTCAAGGCTGGATGATCTTCAGAGCATGAATCATATCCTAACCTACATAGGTTGTTATATGCAACCTTTTATGCTAATATACGATCTTAATTATCTATACAATGTCTTGTACTGATTTATATCAGTTCCCCCTTAGTTATAGTCTCAGTAACTCTTAATGTCTATCATGTTTTGTGCATCATCAAAACTTACTATCTTTCATATTATCTTTCATATTCCCCATTTTTGATGATGCCAAAACCTACATGAACAAATCAATTAAAGAGCAAAGAGTAAAAATGGCTTTACTCATTGCATAAAAATGTTTACAGACATATTAAAGTTTTCCAAAAAGAAACAAGTCATCAACAAGTCACAAATCTATCGCTTTCTTTCAGGGAAGTAGACATAGTCATGCCACTTCTACCATTCAGCCCATGCCATCTCATACACTTCATTAGTTCTGGGTCCAAAAGATCCATCTTTGTAGAGTTGGACAAATTCCTTTGTGCATTCTGTCTGGCTAGGGTTTTCTCCTTTGTACCCTTTCTTCCTACTCTTGGCCACCTTTAAGATCTTTTCACCTTTCTTCCT
>JAOWBR010192676.1:0-10027 GCA_028571145.1 Dionaea muscipula
AGTAAGTTCTTTTTATTTCCTCGTGTCTAATATGAGGTATAGATCAACTTGTATACGCCGAAGAAAAATCTATCCTCATACCTGGAAAGGAAGATGCTTCAAATTGTTTAGTAATATATTGAAATCGAATATATGTGTAAATGAGTTTCATGTTGGAGAGGATAAAAGGGTCCGTAAAGGTGCAGGACACTGGCCTCGGGCGTTTCAATTTTATTTCGGAGGACAAGATTGAGTATTGGGAATGGTTTTTTTTAATAGATAGCATTTTGTTTTGTTTAGTGGGTGTCTTGTTTAGCCTTCAAATGTCATTTCTTGTCAGCATCTTTCAAGTAAAATTCACTGTCTGGCATTATCTAATCATTCACAAATGTGAAATGTGGAAAGGTGAAACAAAATAAACTTTTAGGGCATTTGGTTGTATCATTGTGCTCAGCAGGTCGTGTCCAATCCTGTAAGGGTTGTAGACATGTTTTGATTCCGGTTTCTCATAGGGGTGTTAAAAAATCCGTGAAACCATGAAACCGAACCGATCCGTGGTTCCAGAACCGGTATTTTTGGACATTAGATCGGTTATTTTTTTTATTTTTTTTGTTTTGAATCGTACGTAGCGGTTCGGTTACGGTTTTAAAGCCCTAAAATTTGGATCGGAACCGAACCGAACCGTGGGTGGGATATCCAAAATACCGAATTATAAAATGGTTAAGTTTATAAGTAATTATAAGTTGATAAGTTTGTATATTGAGTATATGTAAATATAAATATCAAAATTAATAATTTTGTGAAACACCGAACACGTTAGTTTATAAAATGCAAGTGATACCTGAATGATACGCTCTATGGGTGTGTTGTACTTGTATGATATGGTTGCTGTACACAAGGAGCAGTGGCAGTATGCTGCTAGATGATATGCTGAAGCTTGAGCATTATTGTGCTCATTTGTAACAGTATGCATATTGTGCTCATTTTAAAGATATGCTGAGGAGCATATTATGGTCTCATTATGTTTTCATTTTAATTCATTTTGATGAGTAGATTATGTGATGCTCATTTGTAGTATGTTATGCTCATTTGTAATATATTGTGTTGAGCACTATATAAAAACAGTATGTTTTCAATTGTTCTTATAATATTTCGTAGAATTAATGTATTTATTATAATTTGCAAAAAAAATAAAAATGAACAGTGTCCGATCCGTAACCGGACTGAAACCGTGGTTATGGTTTGGATCGGTTCTAATGGTTTAATGGTTCGGTTCGGTTCCTCAAAATGTGGAATCGTAAAGTATGGATCAGTTCACGGATTTTGGCGGAATCGGACCAATCCGAACCGTGTGCACCCCTAGTTTCTCATAGTTAAATGTTGTAAAACATTTCAGATCTTTGACATGGTGATTTAAAAGGTTAAATTTTTTTCATGATTTTTCTATTTCCCAAAACTTGCCAGGCCTTGTGTTATGATTTAGTCACTCAGTTCTCTGCAGTGAAATCCTTGTATTTTCAAAAAAAAAAATTCTGCATGGCGCATATTGTGGGTTGGTCAGTGTAATTTTGTAACTTATTGTTTTGATAGTAATTTTTACTATTTTTTTGTGGCCTCCCATGGACCTATTTCATCTTTATTTTATCATTCTACACACTATGGGCTTCTACTTTCAGTTTTGGGGCTCCCATTTGAGTTTGTAGTGGTGTTTGTTGACATCTAGTTGATCATAAGTTCTGACAGTACTAAAACTTGGTGGGATACTTCTGCTAACATTAAAGGGTTGTCCATGACTGAAAAACTAATAATGAAGTTTCTTGGTATTTCATACATATATTTAAAAGAGCTTCTCATTTGTTGTCATATCTGGTGGATGATTTTTGTCTTATTTTAAATCGCACTGCTGCTGTTTCAATAAGCTCGCACCTTGTACAAGCACTTTACTTGAAAAAATTGACTTTTGAAGTTGGTCTCCTCCGACTCTCCTGATATCAATTCAGATGCTTTTCTCCCCAATATTGCACTTTTTATATATATGAGCTCATGATTTACTAATTTTTGTGGTTTATTCTACTCTTGCTTTGCAGCTATGCTCCAGAGTTGGTTGGCTTGCTTGGTGAGCTAAATGATGCCCTCAAACAACTGGAAGATGAAGTTGATCCTCTTCTAGATAAGGTAAATCTGTTTTAACTTGTGATTTTGTCCTGCATAGGCAATTTCCTTACTGGTCCAAATTATTGAATGTAATTTGATTATATGGATATTAAGAAACCTATTCTACCAAAAGGTGAACTTTATCGTAGAATGTCTAGGAAACATATTTATATCTTAACTCACCCCCTCATGCGAATGTCCTTTGCGTTGAAACATATGGATATTAAGGAACCCACTCTTCAAAAAGGTGAACTTTGTCGTAGAATGTCTAGGAAACATATTTATATCTTAACTCATCCCCTCATGCGAATGTCCTTGCCTTGAAGCATGGACTGCATACTTGTCCTCTTGTGTTGAATAAATGGGGGCTCATAAGATTCGAACTTGTGACCTTTTATCACACTTGTTCTGATACCGTATTAAGGAACCAAGTCTATTGAAATGTGAACCTCGTGGTAGAAGGCCTAAACAATATATTTATATCTTGACAATGAGAATTATTGGGCCTTGTTGCATGGATTGTGTATCTGCATTAAGAGAGCCATATTCCACGTCTAACCTGAATACTTAGTGAGGTTCACTCTAGAGTTCAATTTCTCATGGCGCAGTGCTAGTGCTTTCCCTTGGGCTTTCTTTAGTCTACGTGATTGACTAGAGGATTGAGGGAGGGGAATTCTGGTTCAAGCCTTACTCCTCTTAGGCCAGGTATACTAGTATTGTAGTATACTATGTTGAGTTAGTCAGAAACTCTAAGAGAACCTCTTTGTTCCATTTTGATGATGGCATTGTTAACATTTGTTACATTTTGTTTCAGTGCTCAATTAAGATCTGGAAGGAGCATGCTAAGAAAGAAGAAATGCATTATTTGGAGATTAAAAGGCTTCTTCTGCTTACATATTGTCAAGCAATTACTTTTTATCTCCTTCTCAAGTCTGAAGGGCTGCCTGTCAAAGATCATCCGGTGGTAGAACGGCTTGTGGATATCAAGAGCTTATTGGACAAGGTCATTGACAGTTCTTGTTAACAATAACTATATTGCCAACTGTTCTCTCTGACAATGTTCTCAGTTTTCATGTTTGTATTTCTTCCTTTCTATGGTCATAAACTTTTGGTAGCGAAGTTTATTAATTTGCTGAAAACAAGAATCTGTAGCCTATCTTTGGTTTACCCATAGGTTGTTTTTTTAACAGCAAGTCAATTGTATTACTCACAAAATCCCTATACACTTATAGGGCAACACCCCCCATATGCTTTTTCCATCAACTATTGTATGATCTATACAAGCAAAGGATCCTATGTGCAGTGGTCATGTGATCACTCCTCTCATTAGCAAAAATCCTTCTATTTCTCTCCCACCAAATACCCTAAATTGTAGCACTGAAAATACACCTCAGAAGTCTAGCTTTCCTGGACTTACCATACGCTCTACTAGCAAGCCAAGTTTCTCCTATTGGGTTTACCCATAGTTTCTCCTGCTTATTTATTGATTCTCTTTCACATTCCTGGAGTGCATTACATGTTAAATGCTCTTACACCTTTCTAATATGTGCTTCATCTGGTAGATCGAAGAGCTGGATGCAAATCTTCCATCTGGGCTTGTGGAGATGTTGAATGAAAATAATGATATTGTTACGGCTACAGCTTCTGCTGAACACAATACTGCTGCCTTATTGGATTCTGTTCCTGTAGGGAATAACAGCATGCGGTCATTGGCTGAGAAACATGGACTATATGAGGTTATGATTGCCTTCAGTTTGTTTCTGTTTGTAGTATGCATTCTGTTCTATTCTTTTGTTTAGCAATATTTATATTTCATCTAGATTGATGCTTTAAGCTGATGAGCTAGCTGATTTACTCTTTTCCCTCCGTGCAGTCTGAAGAAGCCGCTGGACCAGTCATCTTGGAGAGTCCAAAGGATGGCCAGAAGAAGTCGACAAAGAATACTTGTCATGTGGGTTTCCCAATAAAGCATTTGGATTGGTGGATTATTTACTCGATGATTTTCTTTAAATTGATGATTTCCAAGCAGATTTCCTTGTTTTCTTTGACTTGCAGATCAAAGAAGCTGCCGCACCAGTTGACATGGATATCTCAAAAGACAGAAGGTTGAAATTGGTGGAAACCACTCATCATGTGGGTCACACACACCTAGAACATTGATTTAATTTTTCACACACCATTTCTCTTTTCTCCTAGAAAACTTGGTGTTCTGTTGTGGATCATTTTGTTGACTGAATGGTATTTTGTTGAACATGTATAGCAAAATGAACATGTTAGTAAAGAGAGTGTGAAGATGTTGAAATTAAGGGAAGCCCTTGAGCAAAAATTGAAGCAGAAAGGCATCATTACTTCCTGTCAGCTACAAGGTTCTGGAACCAAACGACATAAGCCTCGACTGCTTAACGGGTCAGACATTCTTTCTGTCTACATGGGAAGGGCTGTATGTATGTAAATATTTTTTGCATTGCATAAAGTTTTTCTCTGGTAAGCAGACGGCTTGAAACACATGATGATTTTGATGACGATGCTATGGACGTGGAAGGGGCTCGTCGTGAAGTAAGCAATGGACAACCTGTGAGATTATCAAAAAAGCTTACCCACCTCATTGCTACTAAGAATAACAAGCCTAAGGTGTGGACCTGTTGAGTATCCTTGAATTGTTATTAATCTCGAAGGCCTACATTATCTGGCCAAGTGTTTTGTTGATATGTTTATGAATGTTCCGTACATGTCTCTACGGCCTATGGCAATGTTGATGGTGAACATTTCCATATGTTTCCATTTGGGTATCGTTTCTGGATGTTGCATGATATCAAAACTTTGGCTTATCAACAACTCTTGGCCGAGTTGAAAACCGTTACTATAACATCATCTTTCTTTACTATCAACCTCTTTTGACTTTTTTGTGTCTTGTTCTATCGGGCCATGGTTTTTTCTTTCCTTCTCTTACCTGTCTCTTTTCCTCTTCCAGCAGTATGATTGTTTTGCCCACCTTGATGATTCATGTGAATGAAATCCTCAGTGCTGTGTACTGTCATTGTTTTGGGCTGATTGATACTTATCACCTTTCCCATAGATAGCTGCTTAGCCTCGCAATTTTGTTTGGTGAACCGAGAAGTTGATTTTGGAACATTGGTCTTTGAAGGTTATTTCTGGTGACGATGATCTACCCAAGAGAGATGATCTCGGCGAAAGGCGGAGGAAGCATGAGCTTCGTGTTCTATCGGGAGCTGGGATTAAGCCTGACGAGGATGAGGAGGACGCCGACGATCGTGGGGATGATGATGCCCATGGAAGCTTGGGTGATGATACAAACACTCAAGCTGAAGGTGACTCTAATGTGTCGGAGGATGATATGTACGAACAAGTAAAGGAACGACGGGCTCAAAAGCTTGCCATGAAAGCAATGAAATACTCCAGGTGAGTTTCTTTTCACCATGGTTGTGTCATTGTATGTGGCTTCTCGGCGCTTCTTCCCTTCACTAGTTGTAAAATCAATTATATATCGAATAGTCCATGGGCTTGCAGCTCAGAAATGAAACTCCTCCTCGTCTCCAAAGACAGGAGGCAGCCTCCTACAATACTCTAAAAAAAAAGTTGTCCTTTCTGATGAGTTACACATCCTTGAACCTTCTTTTTTTGGGTTTGACGTGGTCACCTTTAACTGTTTATTTGTTTAAGCAGACACCCATCAGTGCCGTTGGTACCAGAAACCACTGTGGACGGGAAACGTCAGATAACAACTCAGGTGATCATATTCTTGTCTTTCCAAATAATGAATTGTTATGCCATCCAGAAGTGCCATCAGTGCTTGAAGATTTACCAATCCAAAGTTTTTTTTTTTTTTTTTTTTTTTTGCGCTATGAACAGTAATAGTTTGTTATAATTTGTGTTGTCAAATTTGGCTTTATATTTTGCATAGCCATTTCGTTTCCCATTGGAATGAGTTCTATGATAGACAAAGGTAAAATTTAGGAATCGCATGTGATTTGTCCTACCCCATTGGGATTGGGGTTGCTGTTAATATTCTCACCCGAAGTCTTTCTCTAAATGAATTCAAATGTTTAGTGGCTCCACATTTTCACTTCATTCTCATCATGCTTTTCCTAATGACAACTTCAGATGGAGAAGAATAGAGGGCTCACTCGTTCTCGAAGAAAGGACAAAAAGAATCCGCGAAAGAACTACAAGGTAACCAACATACAGGTCCCATGGGGCATGGGCTAGTTCATTTTCATTCCTCGAGATTATTTTTATTTGAGTTTTTAATGTTAATGTAATTCTTGATGAACATCGATCTATACAGACGAAGTACAAGAAGGCGCAGCAACGTCATGGCGGGCAGGTCCGAAAGCAAAAGCGACCGACTGGTCCTTATGGCGGGGAAGCCTCCGGTATCAATATCAGCACAACTCACAGCATTAGATTCAAGGATTGAAGAAAGTGTCTGTCGTCACCTTTTTCTTTTTCTTAAGAGACTCAATTTTTTCGTTGTAAGAGCAAATTAATAAAATTGTAAGAATGTTAGTCATGCTAACGGCATGAGCAATTTCTAGTTTATATGCATGAATCACGGCATTGTTACTACTTGCAATCATTTTGGTCAATGCTACAATTTATTTCTCCATGCAAATTTTATAATTCAAGCCCCAAAGTTTACTATATTAATACTGTGATCAAATTAATGAGTTAGAATATTCCTCAATTATTAAGAAAAGAATTGATGGTTTGATATTAAGGAGCTACACTATAACAACGTGGGAAGCTCTATATATCATAAACGTGAAGGCCTCAACTTCAAAGCATGATGAGCTTATTTCTTGCAGCTTTGGAGTAGAGCTTAAAGGGTAACCCACCCATGACCCACCCACCTTCTCTTGTTTAATCATTTTTGGAATTTGATCTGCTTCCTCTTCTGCAAAATTTTGCAGGTTATAGCAACTAACTAGCCTAGCCAGTAGCCAGTGAAATAAATCAAAAGGAAGGGATGGCAAAGAAGGGATTAGCGTTCTCAATCAACCTCTTGAACCTGGCCGCCTTCTCCTTCTTTGTGTTGTTGCCAGGGCTGTCACTGTTAGTTGTCTCTGCAGCTGGTAGCTTTGACTATGGCGATGCTCTCGATAAGAGCTTGCTGTTTTTTGAGGCTCAACGGTCTGGTAAACTCCCCGGTAATCAAAGGATTAAATGGCGTGGGGATTCTGGTTTGCGTGATGGCTTCCTTCAAGGAGTAAGTTCCTGTTTAAAAATTCCTAAGTTGTATCTTTCTGTATATTACGCTATATGGTTGCTCTCAACAAATCAAAATGTTGTGTTGTAACTTGTTATATATATATACTAGTCATAATGCGTAAGTCATGACCCATGAAGCAACAGTAAGAAATTATATCTATAAATAGAACATATAAAAAATAAAGGCACTTTATGTAATTGTATCCCTCCCTCACCCACTCTCTTTCTTGTTATGTATCGATTTTATTTTAAGTAGAAGTAGCAAGACTCTTAAATATAGATTGGATGAGGTTATTTAGTTTGATCAAAGATGGGGGTTGACCCACACGTCAATAATCAAAGGCCAAAATTCAGTAGATTATTAATTTGATCAAAGGTGAGGGTTGACCAACACGTCCATAATCAAAGGCCAAAAATAAAAGTTAGGTCACATTCCCACTTTTTTTTTTTTTTTTAATTTTTGTTTTTCAATAGACATCTACCATATTTTGATCTTCTATTTTGAATTTTGATGAGATTATTTAATATGATCAATGGTGGGGAGAGACCCACACATCCATGATCAAAGGCCAAAATTCGGTAGACATTTTTAGGGGACTCACCTCTTTGAATTTTTTTTTTTTTTTTTTTTGACTTTCGATAAACATCTAATATTCATATTTTGATCTTTTATTTTGATGAGATTATTTAATTTGATCAATGGTGGGGAGAGACTCACACGCCAATAATCAAAAGATCAAAATTCGGTAGACATCTTTGGGGTACCCGGATCTTTGAATTTATTTTTTCTTTTTTTTTCGATAGATATTTAGGGTGCATATTTTGATCTTTTTTTTTTCCTATTGGATTTCTAATTGGTTTCTGGGGAAGATTGATGAGTTGTCAAAAATATCTTTGGCATTTTGGTTGACAAATATACTATCGGATATATCTTTGGCAAAAGTTAGAGATAAATTCCATTTAAATCCTAAACTATTGGCTAATTTTAATTTCAATTTTAAACTATTGAATTTAACAAATTACACCCCAACTTTTGTAATTACTTACAATTGAGTATTTCTGTCCAAATATTAACGGAGAGCAAACGAATTAGGTCTAAACTGACAACGTTTTGATTTTTATAAAAAAAAAAACCAAAAAATTAAAAAAAAAACTTCTAAAAAATTAAAAAAAATCTAAAAAATCAAAACGACTCGGACACCGACCCGGACCCTCGACCCCCCCGACTCCCGACCTCGTCCCCGGAATCTGACCCCGACCCAGACCCAGACCCCGACATTGACCCGGACTCCGGGGTTTGCGGTTGGGGTCCGGGGTCGGAGTCCGAGGTTCGAGGTCCAAGTCGGGGGTCGAGGGTCGAGGTGGGGTTGGGGTTCGAGGTCGGGGTCCGAGGTCGGGGTTTGGGGTCGGAGTCCGAGTTCGAGTCGGGGTCAGGGTCGGAGTCGGGGTCTGGGTTCGGGTTAGGGTCCGCGGTCGGGGTCAAGGGTCGGGATCCGGGTCAGGGTCAAGGTCCGCGGTCAGGGTCTGGGGTCGGGGTCAAGGGTTGGGGTCCGGGTCCGTGGTTGGGGTTCGGGTCGTGGTCATTTTGATTTTTTAGATTTTTTTTATAATTTTTGAGAATTCTTATATTTTTTATAATTTTTTGAATTTATTTGAATTTTTTGGAATTTTTGTTTATTTAAAAAATATCAAAACGTTTATTTATAAAAACCGCTAACATTTGTTTCAAAAAAAAAAAAAAAAAAAATCAAAACGATGTGGTTTCGAACCTAATCTGTTAGCTCTCGATTAACAATTGAACGAAAATACTCAATTGTAAATAATTACAAATGTTGGGGGTATAATTTTTTAAATTAAATAGTTGAGGTTTGAAATTAAAATTAGTCAATAGTTTAGGATTTAAATGAAATTTATCTCCAAAATTTAACACAAAATATCTAGGTTGTTGGAGTGATCTATATATGACTCAGCCAAAAACAAATTTTTACTATACCTTTTACATTATAAGCTAGAGTTGTTTGGTTTGTTTTATGTTTTATGTTTTACGTTTTTGATATTTTTGTTTATATTTTAAATTTCCAATTTGGAATTTTTATTTTTAAAACGTAAACATGATTAAAAACAAATGAATTGAAAACAACAAAACTCAACCTCGCGTCTAGTATTGTTCATCAGGTTAGGTTTCGGTTCTCAAACCATTTATATAGCCCCTTTTTAATTTTGTTTCAAAACTCTTTTTCAAGATAAGTTAAAACTGTGAAATGTTTGATATGCACTAAAAAGATATACAATATGAATACAGTGCAGGAATATAAATGACACAAAACATATAGCGTTCATGGTGGTATAATCTATTTCTCCTCTCTTCTCCTTGTGACGTAGGAGGAATTCACTATTGTATTTGATACACCAATACAATAGTCAGCAACAATCCTTCACACTTGCAAGGTGCTTCACTATTTAACCCTTACAACTCCCTCACACCACTTCAACAGCTATGACAACAGCTCCCTCACAACACAAAGTTACTTCTGCTTACTTCAGTCCTTCACAGCTCCCTCACAACACAAAGTTTTTTCTGCTTGCTTCACTGATCCGACTTGCTGTTCCTTGACGATGCTTCAGATGCCATCACACTGTGCAACTCCTTGACAACCCCACGGTT
>JAOWBR010192687.1:0-10026 GCA_028571145.1 Dionaea muscipula
AAAAGAGCTACAACAATGGTGGGACAACACCATGGTTATGAAAAGGCTACTAAAAATAAACTACAGCACTCTGGATTGAGAAACAACCCTCAGTATTTCGAGAATTATTGCTAAATGAAGAACAAAACCAAGTCTGCTTCGAAGATGAATAAGAAATCAAGGCAAGACTTCCCTTCTATGGAAGCATGAGAATACAAGCTCTTGATTATGTATTACTTCTTTCGCAGCATGAGGAATCGATAGGAAATAATGAAGGATTTCAAGGGGTATTTATAGGTAAGATATCAACAAAATATTTGCCTTCTACACTAAGCTAAGCTAACTTAAATTCTATCTTCTGTAGCTACAGTGCATAGTTGGCGGATTCTCCATCGCAGCTTTCTTTTAAGTATCATCCTCAAGGAAAGTGAGTGGGAGCAGCTGGAGATTTTTGTAGAAGAAGATAACTTCTACCGGGTCCTTCACTGTAGATGGGGACACGTCGGAAAGTTTGCAGAGAAGAAGTCCAAGATATAACTGTGTGTCTGGGGTGAATTTGAAGTGCTTAGAAACTGAACATTCTTGATCGCATATCTCAACTTGATAGTGGAATATCTTTATAGAAATGTCAGGAAGTAAATGGACATAGCCGACGGTCTATATCACTTGTCTATGTATGCTTTTGACATGTGCAAAGTAGGTAACTTGGTAAGAAGCAGTTCTGTCTTCAGTGAGTTTAAACTGTAATTCTGGCCCAACTTTGACTGGCCAGAACCTTTGACTCCGATGACTTATAGGTCGCCGAAGGGTATCAATCGATAAAAGGTAATGTCATGATCCGTCTAGATATCGCCGATGGTCTATCCGATGACTCCAGATGTGATTTTGACCGGTGTCAATATGGCAACTCTGACTGGTTATAGTTTTTCACTTTTTGTGCAACATTAAGCCTGATTTTGGCTGCTTTGGTCCTGCAGAAGATGGAACCTGAAATACACTAGAAAATAATTAATAATAGAGTTTAACTATACTATTGGGTGACAAAATATCAAAATAAAGGGTCGATAATATAACCAAAATACGGTTATATCAACTCCCTCCAACTTAAATCTTTGCTTGTCCCTTAGCAAAGGTTAGTGTGGTAAAATAAAATCTCGTGGTAGTAATACAAATCAATTTTATCTGTAAAGTTTTCGTAAATCAAGAATTGTGTATCAAAGGAGTATACTATGAGTTAGAGATTTGGACTCAGACATCATTGAGTACTTGTAACACTGTAAAAACCAGAAAACAATGTTTGAACTTTTATTGGAATCCAGATATTCCATTTTGAAAAGGTCACTCTCTAAGAAAGAATATGTCAAGAGTAAAAAATAAGTTTAAAGAAAATTTCAAGAGTATTTTCAAAACAATGCCATAAGATCAGTAGGTCTTTCTTTGGTGATAATGATAAGGAAGAGTTGTGCTTTTGGTTTGGATCAAATGTTTGGAACTCAGGCACAATAAACTAGAGTAGCTTTCGTTGGTGAATTCTACCATGAAAGAGTGTTTGACAGTTTATCAAGATCTCTTCTTTCTTCATACTTCATACTTTATAGAATTGACCTAGCAATCTACTCCACTTGACAATTTTTGCTTGCGCTTTGGATGACTAGTATTGGCTTTGCTAGCCTTCTTACGCATTCTCTTCACCTCTCTTTTACTCACTTCTCTTCTGATATCTTTTAGCTTAGAGGATGAGATTGTTTGTCAAACCACCAATTCTATTTAGTAGATAAAATCAGAGTTGTGCCTTATGAGATGTCACCTTTTTCCTCTATACTTTTGCTAGAGCAAACTTGCTATTTCAGTTGGCCAATAGCCCGCTGGTGATAATAGGGGTGAAGAAGAATATGTCCCCTATAATATTGAATATGCCAGCAGTCCATTTCTTCTTTCCTTGATAACTTTTTTATGCTTGCCTTCTTCTAATTGTTTTGCTCATGAAATACATAAGACTAATCAAGTCTTTCTTTTCTTTGATCTCTTCGGGTATTTTTTTGTAGGTGATCAAAGAAAGGTTTAAATACAGCTCGGGAGGGTTAAGATCGGAGTATATGAAGGAAGAAACTGATGAAGTTCTAGATGAACAAATATGCCTAACATCATTTCTTTAAGAATTTATAATGAATAACTGAGAAATAGTTATAAACTTCGTTTTAAACAAGATAAAAAATTATTTATGAATGGATTACTTGGATGTACCAATAACTCAAACCTTTTTGAGATCGAAGAGAGTTTGTGTGTTTTAATGCACTCTGAGTTACAACAAATTTTTTGAGCTTTGCAATGTCTCATACTCTCCACTTCATAGTCCAGATTTAGACATAAGTAATATACTCAAGAGATAACAAAGATTTTAATAAAAATTAAAATGTATAACCACGAGTCTGAGAAAATAAAAGTTTGTATAAAAGAAAATAAAGGGGAAAAGACAATAAAATTTATTGACCAAAAATTAAATTTCTCCCTCCAACTTAAAGTTGGAAACAATGGACAATGAGAAAAACATAGTGTTTTGGTAAAGTTACCCACAAACGACGACGTTTTTCTAAATTATGTACTTTGTCCATTGGAATTCTGAGTGCGCCAATTCTTCAAGGTGGGAAAATCAATCCTTCTTCAGCATGCTTCCTTATTTGCTAGAAACCCTTATCATTCCAGAGCTCAGACGATTTTCATACCCACTTGTCAACTTCCAATTCTATTCTTTGAAAGCAACAAAATCGAATTTGACTAAGAGGTACGTTGTCGGATTCATCTCCATTTTCCCTTCATTTGGTATTTTAGTGAGTTTTTTATCAGAAACCCCTTATAAAAGCCTGTAAAAACCAAACCTTTAGTAAAAAAAATGGAAGGTGAGAGCTCTGAAACTCAGAGATGGTGGAATAGATACGAGGATGTGCATGCTCATCCAAAACATATTGATGATTCTGAGAATATTTTGACTGAGGTTGATTTGACAGACATTAGGGCAACTTTTCCCATTCCTGACCAATACTCTTATTCGTTTCCTGAGGGAGATGAGCCTTATATGGCAGCAACTCTGCCTTCGACAATAGCTATCCATTTTTAGTCCTTGAAAGTAGGGTTGAGAATTCCTATCCACCCATTCATTCGACAAATTCTTCATTTACATAGATTATTACCTTGCCAACTTGTTCCCAATAGCTAGTTCATTTTGGTTGTCTACATAATTTTGCGTAAAAGAGCAGGGGCAGAGCCATCTGTGGAAGTATTCTATTCTTTGTGTTCTCTAAAAGAGATACATGGAACGGGTAATTGAAGGTTTAATTGTAGAAAGCATATGCAAGTTGTCAAACTCCGAAGTAACGTAAAAGCATGGAAGGTTAAATATATGTATGTGACTTCGGATGAATGGGATTTTGGTGAGGAGATAGCAGAAGTTCTAAAAGAGCCAACTCCAAAACCAAGAGCAGTCCTAAATGAGGTGAAGATGTTACTTAGAAGTACTTTTGAACGATTTTGGACTGGTGGTGCACCATTATGGTTTCAAGTGATTTCCCTTAGAACTCTGGAAGAGAATGGAATTGCAACAATTCCTCATCCACGTAGGAATTCTTCTGTTAAATTAATATTGATCATATATTAGCCCTTTTATGTTATATAGGCACTAATTATGTCAATGTCTTCATCCTTTGTACAAAAATTGATCAAATGCTGGCTAGGCTTTAGACCATGTATGGGTCCACAGGTTCTGATATTTTGGAAGAAGCTGAGGCCCAAAGGAGGTCACCGGATCAACAATAGCAACAACAGCAGCAAGAGTAACAACAGACAGCTCCTAGCTCAAGTGGGGCTCCTAGACAAGCAAGCCCACCATCTCAAGGATCAGGGGTGGTGCCCATGGCTGAGGTATAATGTTGTTTGAGCTTATTTGGAATAAAACTGGCTATATTTGCAAAATAACTAAATATTAATGCTTACTCTCAGGATGTTGTGCCTCTGCGGTCCATTCGGTTGGAAGATGTGATTAAATATTGTGAACCACCACAGCAACAACAATAACAACATCAAGCTCCTATCCCTACCGTGATGATTGATGATGCGGAGGAAGATGCGGACATGACAATCCCTATAAAAAGTCATCTCAAAAGAATGAATTCCGTTGTTCATGGTCCCATGGGTGCCAAGCGAAGAAAATTAGAGATGCTTGCTCTTCCCCAAAAGGAATTACCACACCAAGAGGAGCTTCCGAAGATGAAATCAACCAATTCGAAGGTATCTAAGAGTGCCTCCCTTTCCTCCCAACATGATGAGGAGGTAATGGATGCATTCTGGGATACGCTCTCTAGGGTTAATGATACAACTGGCTCGACTGCTGCTGGGCTAGCTCCAGAAGGAAAATAAGAGGAGAGAGAGCATCAGTAGGAGAAAATACAGGAAAGGTTAGCGAAAACTTCATTTGTACTCCCTACCACTGAAGTTAATCAAACATCAAATCTGCTCAAGGAACCAGCTATAAATGTGGACAAGGGAAAAGCTCCAGTGGAAGTAAACCCTTCGTGCCCAACTGCTGTTCCTGAAACAGCTGCCAAGACCTCATCAACAACTCCTCTCCCACCTACGGATGTCAAATTATCACGCATCATCCTTGATTCCATTAATCAATCTGTGGAGTAAAGGATAACTACAACATATGTTATGGTGGATGACGGTCTGTATCCAAGAGATCATACCATCCTCTTGGGTACAGAACCGAGGAGGTTGAGGGGGGTTATGATGGTGAATGTAGCAGAGGTAATTTCTCATACTGTTAAACATGAAAAATATAAATGTTTTGAAATGTGTTTGACATGAATAGCTAAAATTAGCAGGGGGCTTTAATATACCAGCATCTGGATCATTTATGCCAGCAAACCGAAAATTTTCAGGAGAAGGAGAAATGGAAAATGGTGGAGGAGAGATTAAAAGAATGGGAGAAAAAGAGGGATGAAAGGGAAAAATAGTATGAACAACGGGTAATTGAGCTGAGAGAGGCGTTAACATGGGGCCAGAAGCTTCACCGTGAAAATGGTGAACTTTTGAGGCAAGCTAATATGCATAAGACCCTCATCTCATCGCTGTCTGTAGAGGTAGAGGAGGAGAAAAGAAAAAGAGAAGAGTTAGAGAAGAAAATGAAAGATAGGAAAAAATGGGAAGAGAGTTTAAGGGAGGAGGAAAAGAAGAAAAGAAAGCCTCTCCATGATGGGATTGCACAGCTAAAAGGAAATAAAGAGCATGACAGATCTACATCTCAGCAGCTATAAGAAGATATTGCAAATCTTTAAAGAGAAATGCAAGGTAAAATTAATGCTGAGAGTAGGGCTATTCAAGAGCTCAACAAAGTGTAATCTGCAAGGAGGAGTGCTGAACAGATGGTGGAGTAGCAAAGCGAGATGATCAAGGAATTAAGAGCAATAAATCAGATGCTGAAGGAGCAGTTGGAAGATGGAAAGAAGAAGAGGAAAGCTCTGGTTGGTGTACTAAATGAGTACGATGGAAGGTTGAAGGTAAATGCCATCCAAGAGTTCATTTACTCTTCCAGGTTCAAAGATGGCCTGGCAAAGGTGATTGGACCTTGGTTCAAGAATGGCTTCAACTTCTGCCTTGCCCAAGTTAAAGATGTAATGCAGAGTGCGGGGCATAACCTATCCATACTCAAGGGGGTAAATATGGGCAGAAAAATAGATTTCCCAATAGAGTCATATGTTACCTTTCCTGATCAGTACCTTCCTTCTCATCCCTCGAATGACAAACTTCCCAGCCCCTTCAAGTGTCTGAAGGACTGGACTGATGAAGAGGAGAAGAAGGACCAACCAGAAAGCAGTAGAAGGAGTAGTAGGAAGAGATTGATTTTACAAAACAGTGATGGTGGTTGTATAAACATTTGGGCCCTTTTGATGTAAAAATATTTCTCTTGCACTTGCTCTATATTTGCTTTGATATCGCTTCCCTTTCTCTTTATATGTTATCGCTCCTTTGCGTTGATTTGATATTGCTTATCCATGTCTTGTGCTGTGCTGTCAACATCTGTATCTTGTGAACTCAGATAATTACATTAAGTGTTAACAATAAACAAAAGGTTTTTGTTCTATTGTTAAAGCTGATGTGATTATTGTTCATCATGACAAGAACTGAAAGGAAAACATAAAAAGTAAACATGGATCGAAATAAAGCAGGAACAAATGTTTAAGTTTTATTAAGATCAAAATAAATGACTAAAACATAAAATGTAAAAAGTATGGGTTGTCTTCCATAAAGCATTTAGTTTAGAGTCTAGCAAGTTAGACTTCTGTGATGAAATCATAGACTTGTGGGATACTTGGATAGGTCGTCGGCATAGCTTATTGGAAAAAAGGATGTTTCAAGGAGTATCATGATGGCCGTCGGCGGTCTATACCGATGAGAGAACAACATCAATGAGATAGATTTTTTCAAGAGTTGCAGCTAGTCTCTTTATATCAAATGGCTTCAATCAGTCTCCATTGACAATAAATGTATTCTTGTCATCACTTACTTCAAAGAAACCACTTTCGAATATTTTCTCCACGATGAATGGCCCACTCCATTGTATCCTCAATTTTCCTAGAAAAACTTGAAACGAGAGTTATATAAAAGAACTTGTTGACTAATATTGAAATTATGGCACAAAATTTTCTGGTCATGTATCCTTTTGGTTCGTTCTTTGTAAAATTTTACGTTCTCGTAAGCTTGTAGTCTGATCTCATCGAGCTGGTTGAGTTGGTATAATCACTCCTCACCTGTAGCACTTGAATTAAAATTGAAAAATTTGAGAGCCCAGAATGCTCTATATTCAAGCTCCACAGGTAAATGGCAAGATTTTCTAAAAACAAGTTTAAAAGTGACATACAGATAGGCGTTTTGAATGCCGTTCTATAAGCCCAAAATGCATCATCAAGTTTAAAGGACCAATCTTTTCTACTAACACTGACTGTTCTCTCCAAAATCTTTTTGATTTCTCGATTTAAAACCTCTTTTTGCCCACTGGTCTGCGGATGATAAGGTGTTGCCACTTTATAATTCACACTATACTTTTTAAGCAAGGTCTCCATACGCTTGTTGCAGAAGTGTGTGCCTCCATCAAAGATGATAGTTTGAGGTGTACCAAACCTTGTAAAAATGTTTTTCCTTAAAAACTTGGTAACAACTCGGGCATCATTAGTGAGGGTTGCGATTGCTTCCACCCACTTGGAAACATAATCAACAGTAATAAGAATGTATTTATTAGAGTTAGAGGGTGGAAATGACCCTATGAAGTCAATACCCCAAACATCGAATAGCTCACAGATTAGGATGTTTGTCAAAGGCATCTCATTCTTCTTGAAAATATTTCCACTGCGCTGACAATGCTCACAGGTCTTAACATGGTGATATGCATCGCGGAAGAGGGTGGGCCAATAATAACCACACTCAAGTATCTTTAGTGCTGTCTTTTTACCCCCATTGTGACCTCCGGCTTCGCCTTCATGACAATGGGTCAAGATACTTAAGTACTCATCTTCGGCGGGACATCGTCGAATAATGTTGTTAGAACAAATTTTGTATAGCAAGGGTTCATCCCATATAAAATGTTTTAAATCAGAGAAAAATTTCTTTCTTTCTTGACTATCAATGTGTGGAGGAAGAAATTTGCTAGCGAGATAGTTTGCATAGTGAGCAAACCATTGTTATTCAACTAATGGGATTGCCAGATGCTTAGGCTGAGAATATATGGCGAACAATTGTTCATCTGGGAACTCGTCCCATATGGAATCTTCATATATCTTAGGACTATGAATTGGTAGTCTCGAAAGATGATCAGCTACAATATTTTCTACTCCCTTCTTATCTTTGATAGAAATATCAAATTCTTGGAGCAGTAAAATCCATCTGAGAAGCCTTGGCTTGGAGTCTTGCTTTTTTAGAAGATATTTTAGAGCTGAATGATCAGTGTGAACCACAGTATGTCTACCAATGAGATGAGCTCGAAATTTATTAAAAATAAAAACAACAGCTAAAAGTACTTTCTCAGTAGTGGTATAATTTTGCCGTGTAGCATCTAGTGTTTTGCTTGCGTAGGAAATTGGATGAAAAATCTTATTCTTAATTTGTCCCAAGACTTCTCCAACTGCACTATCACTTGCATCACACATTAATTTAAATGGTAGTGACCAGTCCGGGGAAATTAAAATAGGAGCAGAAATTAACTTTTGTTTTAAAAGCTCGAAGGCACGCAAACGCTCATGAGTTAACTTAAAAGATACATCTTTTGAAAGCAACTGAGTGAGGGGTTTTGCAATTTTAGAGAAGTCTTTAATAAATCTTCTGTAAAACCCCACATGACCTAAAAATCCACTTAAAGTTCTAAGGTTTGTAGGAGGTAAAAGTTTCTCAAAGACCTCAACCTTGGCCACGTCAACCTATAGTCCTTGCTGACTAATGTTGTGCCCAAGGACAATGCCTTCGGTGCATATGAGGTGACATTTCTCCCAGTTGAGGACCAAGTTGGTATCCTCATAAAGTTGGAGAACTTGGAAAAGGTTGGACATGCAATGGTTGAAGGATGAACCAAAAACCGAAAAATCATCCATGAATATCTCAGGGAAATTTTTAACCATGTCTTGAAAGATCGCCATCATGCATCTTTGGAACGTAGCAGGCGCATTACATAAGCCAAATGACATTCTACGATATGCGAATGTTCCATAGGGACATGTGAACGTAGTCTTGTCTTGATCTTCGGGACAAATGACAATTTGAAAATATTCGGAGTAGCCATCCAAGAAACAGTAAAATGCATGACGTTGCAAGCCGATCTAGCATTTGATCTATGAATGGAAGAGGAAAATGGTTCTTCCTGGTAGCGTCATTTAACTTTCTGTAATCAATACATACTCGCCAACCAGTGACCAATCGAGTAGGAATGCGCTCGTTGTCTTTGTTCCTTATCACTGTAATTCCTCCCTTCTTTGGAACTACTTAGACAGGACTAACCCACTTGCTATCAGAAATAGGAAATATAAGTCCTAAGTTGAGGAGCTTAATAACTTCTTTCTTGACAACCTCCTGCATGATTGGATTTAATCTCCTTTATGGTTGAGCAACTGTTTTGTGGTTGTCTTCCATAAGGATTTTATGCATGCATAGAGATGGGCTAATTACTCTGATGTTGGACATTTGCCATCCGAAGGCTTTCTTATGCTCCTTTTTCCTCATATGAAGTCAAAGAAGATGAGATTATAAGAGGTAATTAAAGGAAACCCCGACCGAACGAGGCTCCGTGGAAGCGTACAGGATCGCGCCGGTACATAGGATATACGACAAAAATTTTTCATTCACATTCGCATACAAACATATATCAAATATATATAATTGGATCGTTATCTCACGGAGATTAACTCCGACAATCGAGTCTGGCGATTCGCTCGTGCGACCGATGCTGCTAAAGCCTGTGCGCGTCTGTTCGGGCTGCTATGAAGACCACCGCGCTGTCGTTGTTTTGCCGTGCACTGCTGATGCGCCCTCGAGCTCGGCAACGTTGTTGTTGTTGCGCTGCTGCTTGCTGTCACGGCCTAATGGACGATCGGGTTACGCCCTGCGTGCTCGCTGCTTGCGCGACTCCTGCACGCGGCGTGTCTGCGATTTCACGCTGCTGCCCTTGCGCGCGGCTGCTGTTGCTGCAAGTCTAGAACATGAGTAGATAGAAAACAATGAAAATGGAACTTGCCACAAAAAATGAAAATGGATGAAAAGAAGCTAATTCTATCGTTTCCATATGAAATGAATCTAAAACTTGAGTATAATCATGGAAATCGATGGAAAACAATGAAAATATATGGAAACAAGCTTATTCCTTTGTTTCCATGTGAAATCAATGTAAAACTTGAGTATAATAATGGAAATCAATCGGAAACAATGAAAATGGATGAAAATAAGCTATTTCCGAACGATGAAGATGAGGAGAGAGATGCTCCTCCTTCTCTCTAGGATTGTTAGGGTTTTGCT
>JAOWBR010192698.1:0-10026 GCA_028571145.1 Dionaea muscipula
GCAAAAGAATGAGTGGCACCCGAATCAAAAAGAACATGTGCAGGAACCGAAGAAACAGACAAGGTACCTTGCACGACCGACAGAGAAGTTTCTGCCTCCACTGGAATGAGAGTGAAGACCCTCCCTGGAATCAATGGGTGCTCAGCTCCTGATGCTACACGCTTGCCCTTTTGTCCCGCTGATGCTGATCCTGGCTGCGTTGGCTTCTGAATGGAACCAACCTTAGAAGCAATTGAAGTCTGCTGCTGCTTCCCCGAACCCTGTTGGTAGGAGGAAGACTGTCAATGAAAACTCTGGGATCCGGACTGACTCTGTTGTCTCCTACACGATCTGCACATGGGTGAGATGTGCCCCTGCTTCCCGCAGATATGACAAGTGAGTGGAGTCCCATCACAGGAGCGTCCTCTGGAATACCTCTTCTTGCACTTCTTGCAAAACCATTGCAGGAAGGATGACCCCCCGAACTCTCTGATGGTGCCGGATGAAACTTCTTCTTCTTTCTACTGCTGCCCCCAGACTGATGTTGGCTCTACACAGGCTCCTCTCTGGATCTCTTCTGACTAGATCCCTTGGCCAAAATCATGGCGTCCTCAAGGCGCGCTGCCTGCTCAATCATATCGGTCAAAGTGGTGCACCTATAGCTCTGAATTGGCACTACCAACTTGGGGTCCATGCCCCTCTCAAAATAGAACATCTGATCGTCATCTGTCTCAAGCAACTCAGGGCAAAAACGGCCAAGCTCAGAAAACTTCGCCTCGTACTCAGGGATCCTCATGGTACCCTACTTCAGCGTCAGCAACTCCACTTTCTTCTGCGCTCTGATGTGCGCGGTGTAGTACTTCCTCTCGAACTCAGCAACAAAATCATCCCAAGTAGACTCCTCACCACGAGCCTCAAATCTTCGCTCAACTTCATGCCACCATAACCGTGTTGCATCCTTTAGCTGATAGGTAGCATGTGACACTCTGAACTCTAGAGCACAAACAATCCTCTTGAAGATGTCCTCAATTCTCATCAGCCAGTTGCTAGCTGCAATTTCGTTTGGAGCTCCAACAAACTGAGGTGGCCTAGCACCTAAAAAGCGATAAAAAGATCTCCCCTGAGCCTCATCAGGAGGAGGCACTACTGCAACAGCCCTCTGAACTGGTGGTGAAACCGGTCTCTCAACTGCGACCTTGGGTACTGCCCTTGCCGCTGCAGGCTGTCCCTACATCAGAACAAACTGCTGAAACTGAAGAAATATCTCCCACTCCCCAGTTGGGAGGTTCTAAAATTCTTGAAAACGTGCATACACATCCGGCGTGAGCCGAACGGTAGCCGCCCCATCCTTCGGATCAACAACCTGATCACGAGCATCTCCCCGAGGTACCTCGGGAATGACTATGCCAGGTGGCCTCGGCGGTCGCCTATGCCTCGCCTGAGTGTTAGACGAGGTGGCTTGGTGATCGGTTCCACTCCTTAAAGGCATGACGTCTGTCCAAACATAGACAACTTCAATGAATCCATGACACAAGAGAAATCAAATGCCAAAAGAAAAGAAAATCCAGACGCGCACCAGATGTGCTCTAGACACACTAACGCTATCACGAGCTAAAAGAATCAAAAGCACATAAAAAATGAAACGCGTACCTCTAGTGGATGCCAAGAGACGTGCCTCTTTCTAAGAACCCAAAATCAAATGCAGAAACATTAAAGCAATCAAGTCTAGTCTAACCTAATCCTCGATCAAGTCAAACTAAACCCCAAAACAGAAACGTCGCTCTAAACCCCAAATTAAAGCATCATTCAAACAAAAGTCAACATCATCAACAAGAAAAATTTTAAAACTTCTTCATATGGATTTGTTTGGTCCAGTTAACCCAGTTAGTGTGAGTGGAAAAAAGTATACACTAGTTGTGGTTGATGATTATTCAAGATACACTTGGACAATGTTCTTAAACAAGAAGAAGGAGACACTGAAGAAATTTCCTGAGCTGATGAAGAGGACTTAAAATTAGAAGGATTTATCCATCATCAAGATCAGATCAGATAGAGGCACTAAATTTCTGAATTAAGTCATCTTAGATTTTTGCATTCAAGCAGCAATTGTGCATCAACTAGCTGCTGCAAGGACACCTTAACAGAATGGAGTTGCTGAAAGAAGAAATAAAACTTTGTAGGAAGCTGCTAGGACAATGATTGCAGAAGCAGAACTTCCAAAAAGATTTTGGGTAGAAGCTATTAACACTGCCTGTTACACTCAGAATAGAACAGTGATTAAGAAGCAACAAGGGAAGACCCCTTATCAGGTTTGGAATGGAAGGAAGCCAAGCATTGCACACTTTCACATCTTTGGAGGAAAATGCTTCATTCACAACAATGGAAAGGATCATCTGAGGACGTTTGATGCAAAAGCAGATGAGGAAATCTTCATAGGATATTTAGATGTGAGCAAGGCATTTAGAATTTTTAATAACAGAACCCTGGTAATTGAGGAGTCAGTTCATGTGATATTTAATGAACCACACTTCAATGTTGATATTGAAGACAAGATGATTAAGGAAACTGAGAAGTTGAAGATTTTAGATCCAGTATATGTTGATGCCCGTGTTCCTAAGGTGAGATCTAAAGAAGATAAAGTTGTGGAAGTTCAACAGCATGATGTTGCAGAAATAGAAGATGTACCAGATGTTCAAGATATAGCACCATTAGATCAGCCAGATTTGACATGGTTGAGAGATCATCTACCTGAACTTGTCATTGGTGGTGTGGAAGCTGGTGTTAGAACAAGGAGATAACTAGACACTATGCTTGCATGCTTCCTATAATAACCCAGATCAGCAGTTAAAGCTTATAAGAAATGATATGGCGACTATATCACCATCGGTTAACCACTTTTCTTAGAGAAAAGTTTATCAGAATTCCGCAGTTAAGTGTGCTTGGACAGGAGTAGTCCCAGGATGGGTGACCTCCTGGGAAGTACTATCTGAGTACGGGTGTGAGTAATCAGTCATCATATCAGTTCGTGGTAAGCTTTATACCGGGGCCTAGGATAGGCAGTGGGTTGGGGCGTTACAAATGGTATCCGAGATATTCCCTAGCCGGAAGTGTGCGCAGCTCTAAGTGCAACTCCGTCGAAGGTACGATTTGAGCCACCTCTAGAGTCGTACATCGCCGGGGAAGAGATTGATGATTCTTGTCGAGGATGACAAGTCCTTAAGTGGGGGAGAGTGTAATAACCCAGATCAGCAGTTAAAGCTTATAAGAAATGATATGGAGACTATATCACCACCGGTTACCCACTTTTCTTGGAGTAGAGTTTATCAAAACTCTGTAGTTAAGCATGCTGGAACTGGAGTAGTCCCAGGATGGGTAACCTCCTGGGAAGTACTATCCGAGTACGAGTGTGAGTAGTCAGTCGTCATATCAGGTCATAGTAAGCTTTGTACCCGAGCCCAGGCCAGGCAGTGGGTCGGGGTGTTACACTTCCTATCTTAAATGGAACCTAGGTCTGTTAAAAATGCTTTAGAAGATGCAGATTAGATCATTGCAATGCAAGAAGAATTGAATGAGTTTGAGAGAAACCAAGTTTAGGAACTTGTTTCAAGACCAAAATCCAAGAATGTAGTTGGAACCAAGTGGGTTTTCAAAAACAAGATGGATGAGAATGGAATCATTGTTAGAAATAAGGCAAGGATGGTTGCAAAAGGATATTCCTAAGTAGAGGGAATAGACTTTAATGAAACTTATGCACCAGTAGCATGATTGGAATCCATCAGATTATTTCTTGCATATGCAGCCCATAAGAGTATGTGGAACAACCACCAGGTTTGGAAATCAAAGGCTAAGAAGATAAAGTCTACAGATTGAGGAAAGCATTATATGGGTTGAAGCAAGCACCCATAACTAATTGGTATGAAACCTTATCATAATTTTTCGTGGACAATGGTTTCAACAAGGGAACCATTGACAAGACACTCTTCGGGATTCAAGACAATGGAAATACACTGTTGGTTCAAGTATATGTTGATGACATCATTTTTGGATCTAAAAATGAGAAATTGTGTAAGAAGTTTTCAGATTTGATGAAGAACAAATTCCAGATGAGCATGATGGGAGAATTAAATTATTTTCTAGGATTGCAAGTCAAGCAACTAGAAAATGGTTTCTTCATCAACCAAGACAAGTATACTAGAGATCTTATCAAGAAGTTTGGAATGAAATCAAGTTCATCATCACCAACTCCAATGAGTACTAGAGTAAGTCTGGATAAGGACTTGAATGGAAAAGATGTGGATCAAACCAAATACAGAGGCTTGATTAGTTCATTGCTTTATTTAAAAACAACCAGGCCAAATATTGCTTTTTCAGTTGGAGTATGTGCAAGATTTCAGGAAAATCCCAAGGAGAGTCACTAGACTACTGCTAAGAGGATCTTGAAATAGCTCAAGAGTACTCAAGATATTAGACTTTGGTATCCAAGAGAAGGAGACTTCAAACTGATTAGATTTTCAGATTCAGATTTTGCTGGATGTAAAGTGGATAGGAAGAGTACATTAGATACTTGTCAATTCTTGTGTAACAGACTTATTTCTTGGTTCAAAAAAAAGTAAACTTCCATTACAACATCTACTGTGGAGGCTGAGTATGTTATTGCTGGAAGCTGTTGTGTAAAAGTGATTTGGATCAAGCATCAGTTGTTGGATTATGAGATTGAAGAAAAGGAAATCCCCATATTGTGTGACAATACCAGTTCAATCGCTATTAGCCAGAATCCAGTGTTGCATTCAAAAACCAAACACATTGATATCAGACATTATTTCATCATAGATCATGTTGAAAAAGAAAATGTCAAAGTTGAGTATATTTCAACTAAGAGACAATTAGCTGACATTTTCACAAAAGCCTTATATGAAAATAGATTTTCTAAAATTAGAAGTGAATTGGGGTTGATTGATTTGAGCTGAGAGGGATTTGATCAGTTGAGTTGTTTGCTTGAGTTGACTCCCGAAACCCTAAGTCAGCATTTGGGCTTGGATCACACTAGGGAAGCTGATCCTCACAAGATTAAGTTCGAGGAGGATGAGTTCTGGAGATTCATTGCTGCAGATGAGGAAAACTCCTGCAATTTCTCTTATAGAGTAACAAAATTGAAGGCTGAGTTTCAGATTCGTTGCCATATTTTGAGCAAGATTGTCAAGGGACGGACTGGATCAACTGACCAGTTAACACGCAGCACAACACAGCCAATGACTGCAATTTAGACACACCAGCAGATTGATTGGGCTTCATTCATCTCCCACAAAATCACCGAGCAAATATTGAAGGAGAGAACTTTTACCTCTGCACCAATCTCAGGTATTGTTCATCTCAAGAAATCTTTTGGACTGGCTATTAGTTATTTACTTTCCAAGCTAGGCGTGACCCTATGGTAAAAGGTTCACGTCCATGCCACAAAAAAACTGTTTAGGAAGCCTGAGGGAAGTAAAAAGAGGAAACCCTCAGACTCACCCAAAAAGGAAAAGAAGGTTAAGAAGGCCAAGACTCTGAAAACCTTACATAGGGACTTAGAAACAGTGGAATCCACCATCTCCTCACACCATGCCAACCCTCAGGGGGAAGTGGAGCAACAAGTAAAGGAACAAGAACATGAGGCTGAGCAGGTTGCTGCTGGAGCAACTCAGGACCACCCTCATGATGATCAGGACCCCTTGACCTCTTGAGGAAGAGATCACTGCAGTGCCTGAAGCTGCTGATTAAGGTGGACATGTAGACATCACAGAGGAACTGACATGGTTCAACTCATGGCTTTCTTAGAAGTTGAAGGACTCAAGCTGAAAACATCTCTATGATGCACGATGAAGAAGATTGGGTACTGCAAATGCTTTCTACTGATGATATTGTTGGGCTTATAGATGCTAGGAACATGGTTGAACTCTTTCAGATAGAAGTGGCAGCATTCAAGAAGCATGCAACAAAGGGCAAATCTGTTGTTGAGGAACCTCAAGACCGAGCTGATGATGATGATGATAAATGTGTATGCCCGTCAAGCCAACCGGGTCGGAGACTCAGATAGGAAAATACATTTATGTGATTCAGTTTGTATGCGAATATTAGCAAGATATTTACTTTTGTCATTAATCAAAATCAATCATTTATCATGCGTAATCGATTATGTTGGAATCAATTCATTTATGTTAATAAAACGTAACATGATAAAGTCTCATGTCTTGAATTATACACTTTGAAGATTGTGATAGTGCTCACGATAATGGAGACTCAAGTAGCTTAAAGCTTAAAGACATAAATGGTTCATCGTCGTAGGATCTCGAGATGGTATATCGATGATTCTAATAGACAATCATGTAATTCATCACCTAAATTGTTTGGGGTGGCTGATCTTATTGGCCAATGGTTTTAGTGGAACATCATGATGATTGCATGGGTGCTTATTAAAGACTAAGAGTGTTGAATGTGACACTTAGATAATTCTAAATGGTAATTAATACTAACTGTTAATGAGAATTATCTAGTGATTGTATTTATATAGTCCTTTAACCTGAGAGCGTCATGGTGCCTTATACGTCGGATCTCACGCTTTGACATCATTCCAATTAACCCTAGCCAAGGGTGAACACTGTTGAGATTTTATCCTAAAAACATATAATAAAACATTATTTATTTTGAATAAATGAGAATATTTTATGAAAATCATTTTATGGTAATTCGAATGTATTATTACATTTGTCCATTTATTCTATTTTGGATGGCTTGGTATGTAGAGTACAACTTACATACGGAAGACCTTGTCATTGGAAGGAATAAAGTATAAGTTTCTGTTCACAGACAGCAGATGGATCTGGACAGTCCATCGGTACGACTGTAGCACGAGATGTTTAAGTAGGTCCGTCTTGACTACGAAAAACGGTATAGACTAGGTCTATAGTTTCGACTCATCTGTGCTAGTACACTTTGTGTGTATTGAACGGATCAGATTATTTATTGTTTTGGACTAATTTACTAAATAATAAATAATAGAGTATTATTTAGACACTACGTGAGCTCTTAACCTAGAAATAATATTCGTAGTGATATATTAGCTTTGATTCACCAATGGGTGAGATTCTCTTATGGATCAATATCTCGGTGAGTTGGGTTAGTGGTTCACAAGTATGATGGTAGATTATTTCTAAGCACCACATCTTAGGTATTTCTGAGATTGATGATGTCTTCCGGGTTAGCTTATGGGTTATGACATATTAAACCCTGCAGATGGATCTTAGGATCCGATACGAGAACATGTTAAGTGGTATTCCCGTGATAGATTAATTCTTATGAATTAATCCAGATGTTAATTAAATATAGTCGTCAGTGACTCGTTTTAATTAACGGATATCGGTCTTAATGTGGAGAGAGTCGTAGTAAATAATAATAGAGGGTTAAACCGTAATTTAAATAATCGAGAGCGCAATCACGATATATAGTAGTTTTCATCGTGATCTCCGGACATTAATTATGAGTATTAAATTAATTAAGGTTCTCTTTTAGTCGAAAAGAAAAAGTATGCATTTAATTAAGTTAATTAATATGGTAAAATAAAATATGTAACGCATGATATGTTACGAAATATTTTATTTTAATTTATTTTGTCTATAATATTTAGATTAAATCAAATTATTTATGGAGGAGTAAAATCACCATTATATTCAATATAATTTAAATATGGTAAGTAGATAGTCCGGAGAATTGTCTCGTATTATTTTTCCTGATTGGTCCCTAGGGTTGCCCAATCTGAGTCGCAATTGCCAAACGTTATAGATGATTTTAATTTTCTATATAAGGTGGCAGCAGGGTTTCTTTTTGACTATTGACAATCGCGACCTAGACTCGTGGGAAAACCTTAGAAGATCAAGAGGTCGAAAACCCTAAAACCCTTCTCCAAAAAATACAGCTGCCCGCCATCGGAGAAGAAGCAACGACGATCAGAGCATCGCAGGGCCACCGGTGATCGCGTAGACTTCTTGATACAAGAAGTTGATCGTCCGTGATCGTGTGCTCATGAGCGTTCGATCAACTGTTGCTTGGTGGTTGTCTACTGTCGATCCAGGAGGCGAGCGGTCAAGATCATCTTCATTTGAGTCACGTGACGGCACTGCATGCAGCGTGCGTGAGCAGTCGAGCATCCAGATCTGGATCTTCGAGATCATCATCGCTGGGTAACGATATCTATCCTCTCAGTTTTGATTTATGCGAAAAGGAAAAATTTTTGTCTTCCACCGCACACACCAAACACGATCCACACACTTCCGCGGGGATCCGTTCGTTCGGATTTCCCTTCAAACACGGGGTAAACCATTGGGTATGAGGTCTTCCGTATGAAGGTTGTGAGCGCTCAAGTGGGGATCCATCATTCCTATATTAAGAAATTAGTTCTATGCTTAACATATATTTTGTGGACTTGGTAATCTCTGGCTAGAGTGTAATGGTATAAAAAGAAGTTTTCTATAAATCCATTGACATGTCCAAAAGTGTGTTATATTTGTATATGAGTTGTCTGTTAGGGTTTAACAGTATACCCAGCCCTAGGACGATTTAGGACTTTTTATAGAAGGAAGAATAAATAGACAACTATACAGGTTCTTTATTGGAAAATCGATTCCTCTCTTCACATGAGTAGACTTGAAAATTTGCTAGAAGTCAATCATGGCTTGGAGGTTTAAGGTTAGTTGGTCATGAGATGATCAAATTAACTGTTTAATATTAAACGGGGTTTTAGTATTAAACTAATTTAATTATGAATTAAATAAAATCATAAAGAGTTGTGAAATCCTTCTGTTGGTGTGATGTAGAGCCAAACCGGTCACACATATGAGATTTGTTTGAATTTGATCAAGTCCATACGGTTGAAGGTGAATTGATAATTATTAGTTTATTAAATTCAACAGTGCGCAACTCTACTAGCACAACTAAGCTGGAACGTTGGTTTAATTAGAAACCGATACATTATTTATTCAGAATAATTAATTATTTACTAATTGATTTAATGAATAGATTAATGATGGTTTAATGAATAATTGATGGTGGAATGTCAAAAGCCTATGAGATAGCACAAGTGTCAATGTTCATACATGTATAGGCCATAAGTAGCCTAAAGGTCACATATATTAAAAGGCGTTTTTAATGTGTGAAAGTGGAGTGAATTTTTTTACTTTCACATACTAGTGAATCTGATTCACTAATCCACACAAGTGCACACCAACCAAGAAAATGAGAAAGAGAGTGAATCTGATTCATTTCATTTTCTCCATCTATATGGTTGCCCATCAAGCAAGATGAGAGACTGAATGAGAATCAATTCTTCCATTCATACATCCACCAAGTGAGAGAGAGAAAGAGTTTATCATCACCATTGAACCTTTACCAAGTCTACGAAGAGTCGTAGAAGGAAGATCGAAGACAAATAAGGCGTGTGGATCAAGGTTAAAGGACAGATATGTGGATGTCTATCATCCCTGCCTCAGATCATTATCTCAATCTTTCTGCTATACGTGTCGAAGAGGTACGCTTTTCATTTACATGTTATCACACAGATTGACATGACCCGAATTAGATCCGGTTTTAATATTATAATTTCTGCTACCTGAATGCCATAGATTCTAACAGTGGTATTAGAGCTAGGTTTTCGTGCGATCTATGTAAATATGCGTTTTTATGATTTGTTAAACTCGTCAGCGTGAGTGTTAGTAATCCAAGAGTTCAAGTATACACCAAGAGGGGGCGGGGTGAATTAGTGTATTTAAAAATTATAGTATAATGAACTCAAATCAATGTAACAGTAACGGATATGAGCAATATGCTCTGGTGAATGGGAGGTGAGATTGACAGAGTTTAGATTGAGGAAGAAATGAAGTGAGATTGAGAAATTGACGAAGAAGATGAGGAACAGAGTTGGGAGAAAGTGAAAGGGAAATTGGGGATTGGGAAAGACAAAGGGAGAATCAGACAAAGGAAGAAGATAGACTTTTAGGGTAAAACCCACAATTCATT
>JAOWBR010192709.1:0-10026 GCA_028571145.1 Dionaea muscipula
TTCATTTATATATTTTTTTTTATCAATAAAAAGAGATTTATTAATATAATTATGAGAATTACATTAATAAAGAAAAAAAAAACGACGTATTAAAAGAACTTGAACCAACCAAACAAAGTTGGCAAACAATCAGGTTAACTTATCATATGTGAAAATAAATCTCAACACAAGGAACAAATCGAACGAGCCATCAAACGCTAAGAAACTCCAAAAGACCTCCCAGGATCAAGACCCTCTGTTACTATAAGAGCATAACGCCCAAACCAATAAGAAGCTCATTTGTATTATTAATAGCATCTGAGTTTGTTGGGTGAAAAAAGCAGCACAGCCACAAAATACGAGAACAAAGGGCAAGTTGTGGAGCACGCGCAGTAGGACAGCGAGTGGGCAACAAGGGCAGTAAGAAAGAAGCGAGAATATAACTGCTGGGCTCACTGCTCGTTCAACTAATAAGCCTTCTCAGAACCCAATAGAAACAATTCCCCCTCTTCCCCTCGTCGCTTACCCTCACGCGCCAATAAAAATCAAAATTCTTCTATTTGTCGTTTCCATTTTTACCCCTTTCCCCTCTTCTATAACAACCCGCGGTGATCTGTCTGTTTCCCTGTGCTAGTTCTCACCTCCAATGGCACTCCCTTCCCTCCTTCTCCTTCTCATCCTCCTCCTCCCTTCTCTCTCCTCAAATTTTGCTTCCATTCCAAGCTACCTCCATTGACGACCTCCATTGGAGAGCTATCCCGAAGCTTCCAATTACACCAATGCTGGAGCTCGATCTGAACGTATTTTCGGCCGATTCCGACTCATCGACACCCGGCCCGTATTCCGGTGGCCGACGCACCACCACCGATGATTCCTTCACCTCCAATTCCTCCGTCGTCAACAACGCCGCCTCCGGCGCTGCTGCAGAATCTTGCTCAGACAACACCACTGCCGGAGCTGGCTTCACTTACAACTTCGATATCCTGAGGAACGGCATCGGTTGGCGAAATGATGACGATGAATATGGTGGAGACCGGACGGTTGAGGATGTGCTTCTGACGAAGCAGCTTTTTCCAGTGATCGGCGATTTTGATGTTCGCGGTAGAGGTTCCTGTGGTGTTGAGGTTGGGAATAGTGGGCCGGGACCGGGGTGTGTGAATCAGTCATTTGGGGGTGTGGTGTTCGTTAATGAGCTGGCGGCGGTGAGAGGAGCGGTGGTCCAGAGACAGCAGCAAGTGAAGAAGAGTAGGAGGGGACCGAGGTCGAGGAGCTCACAGTATCGCGGTGTTACGTTCTATCGAAGAACAGGGAGATGGGAATCACATATCTGGTGAGCTTCTCCCTTCATTTATATTTCATCTTCTCTTGTACATAAATGATTATTATAGGTGTTTGGTTAGCATTTAACATTCAATTTATGCAGCTTGTTACAATCTTATAACTTTAATCTTTCTTATTTTTTGAATTAAGTTATACCCCAACTATCTTTTCATATATCAAACAACCAATAATGTCTTTTCATATATCATAACAACGAACAATATCTTTTCATATATTAAACAAAACAATCAACAATGTCTTTTCATATATAAAAAAGAACAATGTGTTTTCATATATCAAACAGCGAAAAATGCTTTTTCATATATAAAACAGCCAACAACAACTACCAGAGCATTAGTTTTGAGTTTATCTGGATGTGCTGATATTAACAGATTTTGCTCTTGAAATGATAAAAGGATGTTGGGTGGGTGGGAGCTAATGCAATGGATGATTGTCAATATGGGTATCCGTTCTGAGTTTCTTTTTGTGTTGGAAGTACTTGATGAAGTAGATTTTGTTTTTCTGTTGTACTTTGGTGTCTATATTTCTTTGTTTTGTGGGTAAAATCTCATTATGTCCACTGGGTTTTTGCAGGGACTCTGGGAAGCAAGTGTACTTGGGTAAGAAACTTTGTTGCTGCTGTTGTGTGGTCTTCTTGCTAGGCTTGTCCTATCAAAATTTCACAATATGGTCCAATTGTTGATTGTGTTTCATTTCTTATGAGCTTTTTGAATGCTTTTTTTTTTTTGTAATTAATTCCTCTGTTCTTTTTCCAGGGGGATTTGATACTGCACATGCTGCTGCTAGGTAAGATCATTAAATTATGGAGATCTTTGTTATGTTTCAGGGATTTGTTTCACTTGCATGCTCCTGCTGCTGTGATGTACTTGTCACTAATAGCATAGTTGATTCAGGGCATATGATCGAGCAGCTATCAAGTTCCGTGGTGTCGAGGCTGATATCAATTTTGATATCGGTGATTATGAAGATGATCTTAAGCAGGTGGGCTGGGATGCAGCTACTGATGACTTGTGTCTCTTGGTTATTTGCTGATAATTGTAATTTGGCTGTTAATTTGCTTAGACGTAAACGACATTGATTGTTTTGCAGATGAAAAACTTGACGAAAGAGGAGTTTGTGCATATTCTTCGCCGCCAGAGCACTGGGTTCGCAAGAGGAAGCTCAAAGTTCAGAGGTGTGACACTCCATAAGTGTGGACGATGGGAGGCTCGGATGGGGCAACTATTGGGCAAGAAGTGAGGAAACATGAAATTTCAAATAACATGCCATTCTGATTTGCCAATGTCATATGCATCTTCTGAAAATCGTTTGCTGCTATACTAACTGAAATTAATCCAAGCAAAGGATATTTTCACTGATTTTGTGGTGGTGGTGGTTGCTTTCAGGTATATATATCTTGGTCTGTATGACAGTGAAATAGAAGCTGCAAGGTTCTATCTATTGATCTTCACTCTGCCTTCTATCTGATTATCCATTTCCTGTCAAATTTTAGAATATTTTGTCCTACTGGATCAGGGCTTATGACAAAGCTGCCCTACAATGCAACGGAAAGGAAGCCATTACTAACTTTGATCCTAGCACGTACGCACATGAGCTCATCTCTGAGGCTCAAACTGGAGGTAGCGACTGTTGGAAGTCCTCGTGTATTCCACACAGATACCACACTTAAATTATCCTTCTGATCATTATATGATAAAGAACATGTTAACTCATAATGCAGATGGGCATCATTTTCTCGACCTTAGCTTGGGTATTGGCTCTTCTTACCTCACCAATGGCCAGGACAAACTCCACGATGAGAGCATTGAGTTCGTGCATGACTCTGCAAGCATGAGAACAAAGGTGAGCTCACATGCTGTCCATTGCATCCAGAATCAACTGTATCCGGTTTAACAAGGTTATTCTAAGTCAGGATCCTTAATCTTTGTGTATGGCAATATGCGCATCTTTTTGCCCCTTTGCAGTTGAAGTGCTGGAATACAGCAGATGCTGTCCCTGGAACAATCCAAGGTCAAGCATTGTCATTTAATCACCCTCCTGCCTGGAGCGGTGCAAATCCAATTTTCTTTCCCACGTTTGAGGTAATATGCTCTTAACTTGTAGTTAACAAAGTCACCATAATGAGAACTCATTTCTCCCATGGTCATGTGTTCAGTGCTAGCTTGTAAATTTAGAACCAAACTATTTTGGCATGAAACTGCAGCACTTTTATCATAAGCAAGCAGCATTTGTCATTTCATGAAACTTGAAGTTGGGATTTTATGGCTTTTAGACTGGAGCTCCAAATTGCCTTTCCCTTTTGCAACTTACATATAATCTGAAAATGGTAGTCAAAACAAGCAAGTTCCTGCACCAGAAGAATGTAATTGTAACTTCAATTTCAGTTCTTGAAATGTTGTATTGTGAACAATATCGTTTGCGTCAGTCTTACGTGACCGACCTCTAAATGTGGTATCAGTATTGTTCTAATTGATGTGCTCCAAGTTCCCGAACAGCTCTCTTTTGAGCACATCCCTGATGACTATTATACAATAGATAGTGGTGTTCACTACTGAGCGCCGCCTTCTCATTGACCGAGAAACCACATGCATTTTGGCTCAATGAATCCGTGTTTCTGGCCTCAAACGGTACTTAAACTGGTATGACCTTCATTACCCGTACCCGGTACTGCTTTTTGATCTCTTCCTGATCTTTGATGCATCAGGAAAGAGCAATAGAGAAGGCAATGGGAAATGATCCCTGGGCTAACTGGCAACTACACGTCCAGAGCACAAACATGGTTGGAGCTATACCAGTGCCCGGCTTCTCTACTGCAGCATCATCAGGATTCCCTTCATCTGTAGCTACTGCTTCATCAGCTGCGGTTCCTCACGCCTTCTTCCCCGATCCATCAGCCTTCCCACACCACCAATATCTCCCACTTTCCGGTGGCAATAACTCGTTCCAGTATCACTGCAGGAGCTGAAGCAATGGGCAGAGCCGCAGAGGCATACATTACATGCTTGGTATCTTTTTATTCTACTTTTCCACTACAAATCTCTTTAGAGAAAAAAAGAATCGCATAAGAAATTCTTCCATCGGAAGAGGGACATGAACATGATATTATTTGTGTTCCAGTTTGTCTCCTACGTATCACTTGCTGTACCAGAATGAGACTAGAGTTCACTATTCAAGTTAGAGAGGCTGATTTCAGGATCATCCAGAAAAAAAAGCTTTGATGTAACACAATACAACCTCTATCATATTGGAATTGTGAAGAAAAACTAGTATTCAGTTTTTGTATGATGTTGTATTCCTGCTCTTCATGGATAGACCGATTCATGACTTGTCTTTTGTTAGAGTTGGTTTTTGTGATAGTATGAGAACAAGTTATTCACGTGTAAAATCTCAATGGTCACATATGCTTCAAATCACTTAAGTTGTTCATGTGTTAGGTTTAAAAAAAATCACACGTGCTGGGGCGTATTGAGAGTGAGGATAAATCTCACATCGAAGAAATAAAACTTTTAAAAAAGATTTAAATTATAAGAGTTTAAGACAATTTTATCAGTCAATTAATTTTAAATGTGAATGTTAAGCTACTTTACCATAGACAAATCAATTTTGTGCAAAACATGTGAGAAACAAACGAATGTACAAGGCCTTTTGGAATGATTTAAAGATATCTGAAGAATTTTTTTCAGGTCCCATATATTTATGATTTACACTTAAAAGTGAGCGTATGAGAATATTATTTGGCTAAAGAAGTATTCTATCACATTCACATATAGAATTAACCAAAGCTAAATAACCAAGCTGGATGGGGAACATTAGAATAACGTATGACACCAATTGAAAATGACAAAACAAAAGACCATTATTTTTCCACCTACAACGCACGTCAAGTGACAAATGTGACACCGACAATAATTTTTTAAGGGTTAATTTTTTGAAAACGATTTATGCCTTTAGTGTTATTTTATCAATAATTAATGAATCTGTCAAAATAAATTATTCTAAATAAAGTGGTGTTAATTGTTACCAAACACCTTTATTTTTTGTGTGGGATACGCCCCCCTAGATTTTCACTAACAAAATGTCGAAAGGTCCCAAAACTTATTTCGGGATTACCTCTCTCAATAAAAAAACTCTAAAGTTTATAAATAAGAGTTAAATTTTATATTTAATGTTTTATCTTTAGGTATGAGATAGATAAGTATTTATAGTCAACTACCTTTGACCACTTACGAGTCACATATATACTTTGCAGTTTGTATCTATGAAAATAGGTCGTTAGATCGGTTGAAAAATACCGGTACCTCAACCCACTTTGATCCACTGTTGCCGAGCTAGCGTTTCACTCGAGATGCGCGTTGAGATAAGCATGACTTTGGACCTCCGAAATTACTGCTAGGTTAAGCTTCTCCATGGTGGTACAAAAAGTGATTGTTTTTTATCGGTAAGAAAATCTCTTTATTGTTCAAGTGATTGTTGGCTGTATTTCTCAATTAATATAAGAAAATGATAAAAATAAAATTTTATTTACTGAATTGTTCCAGTTAAGAAGTGGGAAGCACAATTGCATATTTGCATGCCACGTGTTCAAGTTGGGTGGGGGTGAGGGGCGCTGGCTTTTGGACCACAAAATGAATGCCCGCGTTCCTCGGCTCTGGCCCTGGCTCTGGGCCCTGGCTCTGGCTGAGAAACTTGAGGCTTGATCGATTTCGTATCCATTCGGTTCTCTCACTCTCTCTCTTGTACAGTATGCAAAAAAAAAAAAATACTGTTAACTAATTAAAATATCATATTTTAATATTAAGACTTTTTCGATCAGGTGTAATAAGCTCAACGTGTATTAAAATTTCTAATAAAATCCAAAACAAGCAAAAGCTCTAAAGACTCAACAAGGATAAAAGCTCGTAGGTGGGCCCTATGTCCCATAGGTAGACCCAGTCTATGGGCCCCGTGTTACGTAGGTGGACCTCGCTCGTGGGGCCCATGGCTCGAGGCCCGAGGTAGATCCCACATGTGGCCCCACAGCCTGTAGGTGGACCCAGCCCGTGGGCCCTGTAGCTCAGATGCCTCTGATTGTTATCCGACTAACTGATAACCACTGCTCGATATGACGATTCGGATAATCGACATGTGATAATTTGAGGGATAAAATGATTATTTCATAAATCCTTTAACGTGACTAATCATTACAGAAGAATAATCGGATTTTCGAGAACTTATCAATACCCTTCCTCATTCCATGTTCGACAAAAATCGTCACTATTGATTGTTTTCATGAAAATTGTCTGAAGAACTAACGCTAGTGCTCTATCAGCAGGTTGAGTCCATGTTGTTGAGACATGCGACTCACATAACTCATTGGTTAATTAGCTTTTTTAGATTAAAATACTAGTCTGACACATACTTATATGGTTATTTAGCTGTGAGTATTTAGGTCTAGTTTTATGATTATATCCCCAAAACTACATAACACAACACAAGCGACCATGCAAAGGATAAATAATCGTGGGATGGATTGGAGTTGGAGACAGCAACATATATATTCAGATTGATGAGACCATAAATATAATAAGCTGCAACCTATTCTGAAATTGAATTGAGTTGTCAATTTGTCATACTCATCATATGCAGTGCAACTCTTAACTCTTCTTCTTTTTTTATTGTTCAAAAGGAAAAGATCTCTTCTGAGGTTTCACTGTATCTGTTACTGTATCGTTAGGCTTTAGCCATAGCCATAGCCATATAGCCTTTACAAGCCCCCTCCTCCTCCATAGCCAAGTGTATTATTGTGTTGGAACTTGAAAGTGCATTAATGTGTCAGGGTCAAAAAGGGAAGGAAAAAAAAAAAATTCTACAGTGGGCAATCAGCACAGCTCTTAACAAAGTGCTTGGTTTAGTCCCCTGAGTAAATCTGCTCCCATCTTTCTGTCTGGTTTTATAAAGTTACAGCTGCCCAGCTGCTCTGCTCTAGTTTCTGGTCTCTCTCTCGCTCTCAAACTGACAAATGTATATATGTATGGTCTAATCTTGTATACATATATGCCCCCTTTTATGTCCATTCATGGAAGTTTCTTACTAAAATTGGAAAGCCAAGGGTGAACCCCACTTCACCAAAATAATCATATCATGCTTTGTTTTGATCTAAAGTTACTAGCAAGCAAGCTGAAGGGCAGTATTGTCCAATGATTAATCAATGTGGTGTTTGTGTGTCTGGCTTCTAAAAGTGAGAGAGAACACCAAAAAAGCCACATTTTTGTTTGTTATATATATATATTCCATTAAGGATGCCCTTAATAGTTAAATTAGAATGGATTTTTTTAGGCCATTAGATTTGGGAGATTAAGGCTGAGATTGATTGGTAGTGGATGAATAATAAAATAATGTTGATAGTGAGTGAATAGTGAGACAGTGCACTGTTCATCTGAGATTGAATTTTGGCTTATGATTTGAAGATCCAATGACCTAAAAAAGTTCGCACTACTGTTTAAAAACGAATGTCCGCAATGAAAAGGGAGTGTATATATATATATATATATCCTGAGGCTGAGCATTCATTCATTTTTCCTACACAAGTAAAGTAGTATTTCTTGTTTAAGGTTCCCCTGCAGAGGGGGAAGAGAAGAAAGCATGATATACATTCATTGTATTGATTACTTGGCTACTTTGTTGTATCAAGGGGACCAACATGTAAAATTTTGACACTTTTTCTTCTTCTTTCTTTTGCTAACATATCCCTGCAATTCATGATCAAAAAGAAGAAATGACTGTTCACATTGACATGCTGATGCTTGGTCACTATCACCCTCCCCCCCCCTAATCTTATTCTTCTTCATCCTCCACATCTCCTACCTCCTTGTAGATTTTCTATCTTGTTGTTTTTCTGATATTGATAACAAATTTTAGTTTAGAGAGGCACAAGTTTTTGTTGGGGGTACAACTATTAGGAGATACCAAACTTACGGTGACCAAAAGCAACTGTTGAGTTATGTGGTTTAAATCCTCAATTTTACATTTTGGATAATTTTCCACATCGAACTTTTGATTTTTTCCTTCCTTTCCCTTTATCTATATATATAGTCTTGTATCCCACATCGGAGTTTAGGAATTTTTTGTTTTCCTCCTTTGGCTATAAATATAGCCCTTGTTTTTTTTGTAATTAATTAATCAAAGTAATATAAATTTTGAGCAACTTATACTTTGATATTTTAGTTCCGTGAGATTGCTTTCCACAGAATCTTCCATGTTCCTCTCCAACAGGCAAACAGGTTTCACCAACAGACGAACAACCAACAGACGAACATGTTTCATCAACCAACAGACGAACAGGTTTCATCAACCAACAGACGAACAGGTTTCATCAACCAACAGACGAACAGGTTTCATCAACCAACAGACGAATAGGTTTCATCAACCAACAGACGGACAGGTTTCACCAACCTGTTTAGGTTTCACCTACCTGTTTAGGTTTCACAGGTTTCACCAACCTGTTTAGGTTTTACCTACCTGTTTAGATTTCACCTACCTGGTGAACAGGTTGCGTCCATCTGGACCAACGATCCTAGGGATTTCCGCATTAAGGTTTCACTAACCTTAATCCCTAACAAGTGGTATCAGAGACGATGGTTCGGTTGGGACCCACACAATGGTTTCCGATGTTGTGCCTCCACCGATGACTCCCGGTAAGTGGGAGGCTCCACATCACTGGTTGCAACAAACAAGGATACACTCTTGAGAAGTGACACATGCGCTTGTTGAGTGAGGAATGTGGAATGATTCTGCAGCTGTGGTTCATGGGGGAGCGCACCGATGTGGATTGATTCACACATGATGGGGAGATTGTTGTGCATGTGGTAAATTAAGGAAAAATCCACATCGGGGAGGAAAAAGAAATGTTTATATGAAAAAGATATGATGACACACTTTTCGTGGAGTAGAGTTCATCAGAACTCCGCAGTTAAGCATGCTTGGACTAGAGGATGGGTGACCTCCTGGAAAGTGCTATCCAAGTACGGGTGTGGATAATCAGTCGTCGTTCTAAGTTAGGCTCCCCCCTCTGACGGTCTCCCCGGTCCCCAACAAGTGGTATCAGAGACTTTGGTTCAAGTTCTGTTGCTCGTTCAATGAACCTGCAATGTTGACGAAGTTTAACATCGAGAAGTTCGACGGGAAGATCAGTTTTGGTTTGTGGAAGGTTCGTATGCGCGGGATTCTGGTTCAGAATAACCTCGTCAAAGCCCTAGCCGGTGTCGCCAAGAAACCGGAGACGATGACCGATGAACAGTGGGAAGATTTGGATGAGAAGGCATTGACAGCCATCTAGTTGTGCCTCTTGAATGAGGTTTTACGAGAGGTGGTGAAGGAGACGACAGTCGCTGCTCTCTGGTTGAAGTTAGAATCGCTCTACATGACGAAGAGCGTGACAAATAAATTACGTCTAAAGCAACAACTCTATATGCTCCGTATGTCAGAAGGTGCTCCTGTTAAATCGCATCTAGATACCTTCAATATGTTGATTATGGACTTGGAAAATTTGGACATGAAGATTGACGAAGAGGATCAAGCTTTGCTTCTGTTGTGTTCTCTTCCTGTATCGTTCCAGTACTTTCGGGAAACTGTCACATATGGTCAAGAGAATATTTCTCTTGAAGATGTGAAGCCTCATATTCTCTCTCGGGAGATGATTAATGGAGAGCTTACGGGTTCTACCTCTAC
>JAOWBR010192720.1:0-10025 GCA_028571145.1 Dionaea muscipula
GCAGGCATGATATCATCATATACCACACGTGGAAATCTTCTAATCTATACTCCTATCTTTGTATAATGATAAGAAAATATTGTGATATTAATTTGATTTTTCAAATCTTCTTCTGTTCTTTATTTCATTATTGCTTGAGGACAAGCAAAAGTTAAGTGTGAGGGTATTTGATCGGTGTATTTTATGTGCCTTTTTCTTTAAATATTTCTTAGTAAATTATACTGACTTTGTATCTAATTTATACCATTATGCTTCATATTTCATACATGATCCTTAATTCACAGTAACATATCATTTCATACTTAATTCTTGCATTTTAAGCACATTTTACTCTCAAACGTGTTTCACGTCTGCTTCTGGCCAAAGTCAGACGTCCATTGTAGTTTCTAGGTACATATCAGACACTACAGCGACTGAGTTAACCCAGACCTAGACTAACGTTTGTATTCTATATACCAGACAGAATCTTGTATTCATCATAAGATCAGTCGGTATTCATATATATGATTCATTACATAGACTTTACTCTTCATATAAGTCATGGTACGACACCACAGACCAACTTATCTCTTATTAATTCTCTCCAAGTCTTTGACAGCAGAAGATACGACTCCAAGGATCGGAGCTTGTCACGACTGAAGGAAAGAAGATCAATAAAGTCTATCTCAACGACTGATTTAGAACTGCAAAGCTCTGAAGAACACCAACAATTATTTCAACGTTTCCTTCAAGGAAGGTTTCTGTCTGAACGTCTGTTGGAGTGTATAAGTGAAGTGGTTGGTAAGTTTAAGGCCATTACTCAACCTATTCTTCTGCCCCTTCACATGAGATCAAGAGAAGAAAAGAAGAGAAAGAAGAAAGAGGGAAAGAGAAGTGAAGGAAGAGAAGCGGAAGAAGAGAGGTTTGAAGAGGGATTGAAGGAATCGTCCATTTCTTCTTGGTTCTCCTTTGGTTTTTTATCATTCTTGTTTGAGGATCACATCTCACAGCTTTGGGAGTATGGAAGTCCTTGATTTCTGATATAGGGGGATTTTTCCCTAGAGACACGTAGCCAAAGGGTCCGAAATCGGACCGTCCACCCTGACCCGACTGAACCCGAGCCCTTGGTCAAACCATAGTCAAACCCGGTCAACCCCGACCAAACCTGACCGAACCCATCCTGGACGATTCCCCATCTCGCCACGAGCACGTGGACGCAAACCGTTCGTCAATCGAAGCTAAAACGAGCCCCCACGACCTTTTCGAAGGTTTAGTGGCAAAACCGTAAATATCCGGCCTTCCTCCTCTATAAATACCTCTTTCCCTCTCTCTTTTAGGGGTCTTCTCCCCTGTTCCTTTCTCGGGATCCTTGCCTGGGTACCCTGCCCGGGAGAACCTGGTTCTTCCCCAGTTCCTTGCTCGGGATCCTTGCCCGGATCCTTACCTGGGATCCTTGCCCGGGAGAACCTGGTTCTTCCCCTGTTCCTTGCACGGGATCCTTACCCGGGATCCTTGCCCAGGAGAACGTGGTTCTTCCACTGTTCCTTGCACGGGATCCTTACCCGGGATCCTTGCTCGGGAGAACCTGGTTCTTCCCCTGTTCCTTGCCCGGATCCTTGCCCGGGTACCCTGCCCGAGAGAACCTTGTTCTTCCCCTGTTCCTTGCTCGGGATCCTTACCCGAATCCTTGCCCGGGATCCTTGCCCGAGAGAACCTGGTTCTTCCCATCTTCCTTACTCGGGATCCTTGCTCGGATCCTTTCCTGGGACCCATGCCCAGGAGAACCTGGTTCTTCCACTATTCCTTGCTCGGGATCCTTGCCCGAATCCTTGCCCGGGATCCTTGCCCGGGAGAACCTGGTTCTTCCCCTATTCCTTGCTTGAATCCTTTCCCGGGTACCCTGCCCGGGAGAACCTGGTTCTGCCCCTGTTCCTTGCTCAGGATCCTTGCCCAGATCCTTACTCGGGAGAACATGGTTCTTCCCCTGTTCCTTTCTCGGGATCCTTGCCCGGATCCTTGCCCGGGAGAACCTGGTTCTTCCCCTGTTCCTTGCCCAGATCCTTGGCCGGGTACCCTACTCGGGAGAACCTGGTTCTTCCCCTGTTCCTTGCTCTGGATCCTTGCCCGGATCCTTACTCGGGATCCTTGCCTGGGAGAACCTGGCTCTTCCACTGTTCCTTGCTCGGGATCCTTGCCCAGATCCTTGCCCGGGATCCTTGCCCGAGAGAACCAGGTTCTTCCCTTGTTCCTTGCTCGAGATCCTTGCCCGGGATCCATGCCCAAGAGAACCTGGTTCTTCACTTCTTCCCTTGTTCCTTGCTCGGGATCCTTGCCCGGGAGAACCTAGTTCTTCCCCTGTTCCATACCTATAAATAGGAATCCACCCCTCCATTTCTCAGGACTTCTCTTCCACTCTCCCGTGACCGACCAGGCTTTGCCGAGAGCACCCCCCTTCTCTGCCAGCCATCCCGGGAACCCTTCCCGGGAACCTTTCTTGGGTGCCCTGCCCGGGCCACCCCCTTTGCCTTGCCCAGGTGCCTTGCCCAGGCCACCTGTCTTGCCTTGCCCGAGACCCTACCCGGGACCGTGCGCACACCCATTTGGCGACACTCGCCCTTTGACCAACCTCGCTTGACTGTTTACTCTCTCTCATTCCTGCATCTCTCGGTTCTCCTCGCACGCAGGAGCTACCGGTCATTTTAGACACTTGCTGACTTAAGCATCGGAGCAGTCTCCCCGGGGTCATACCCTGGGGTACCCTCTGACCTGTTTGCTCATTCATCTCAGGTTCCCAGGTTCCCTCTCTCTTGGAGCGGGTCTGAATCACCTCTGAATCACCTTTCACTCCTCCCCCGAGCTGACCGGGTCCCCTCCGCCGGCCGAAGCCGCCTCACCCCAATCGAACCGGGGCTTCAATGATCGACTCTGGAGGGTCCTAGGTGCTGACCGCCCCCGGAATTTTTCCAGGAGTATCAATTTCCTTTGTGATTGAGGTAAGATCATGTTCTCCTTTTAAGTTTATACGAGGTATGGCACTATGAGTTTTTAGTTATGTCTTTTGGTTTGACTAATGCTCCTGTTGTCTTCATGAACATGATGCACAGGGTTTATGAGCCCTTCTTAGACCAGTTTGTGGTAGTTTTCATTGATGATGTGTTGATCTACTCTAGGAGTAAAGAGGAGCATTCTGAGCACTTGAGATTAGCTTTACAGACCTTAAGATATAGACAGTTGTTTGCCAAGTTCTCGAAGTGCGAGTTTTGGCTTGAGAGTGTTTCATTCCTTGGTCATGTGATTGACAAGGATAGAGTGTCTGTGGATAGGAGGAAGGTTGAGGCCGTGGAGAGTTGGCCGAGACCTATGATCGTGGTAGAGGTCCATAGCTTTTTGTGTTTGGCCGGTTACTACCAGACTTTCATTAAGGGATTCTCTTCTATTGCCTTGTAAGGTGTCGATTGGTTGGTTTCCATTTGAGTGTTTTGAGACTCTTTTCATGATTTTGATATAGGGACCCTTGGTGACTCGATCGATCGGCTTGTGCTCGGCTAGAGCGTTCTTGGTGTGATTTAACGTGGTTCCTCAAGTGAGATGTTGTACGGACTAATGGTACCGGAAGGTTAAGTATTTCTGATTGTTTTATATGTTTCTATATAATGTAGATTAGTACTGTAGTTGCATGGTTTATAATAAAATTCCTTGAGATTGACGTATTAATTTTTGATCAATGTGTCGTGACGGCTTGTATGCCTTTTATGGTTTGGACATGGGATATGGATGCTAGTTCTTGGAGTGCTTCTCTGTTGAGAAACTAAGGCCACCTCCGGGTGTCACAGTGCCCTGAAGTTCTTCCGTTCGCGACGGAGGGATTAGGGTGGTTACCTCATGATGTTACATGTGCGTGGTGGTGCTATACCGGGATGTACATCATGTAGGTGTTATTAGGGTACCCTAACTGAGTGATTCTTTTTATATGGAATATTGTTACACCCATTATCGCTTTGGTCCTTGGGATTTATTTCTGGATATTTTAGATGCAAATGTTGCATGGTTTGAGCGAGCATTCGAATTGTATGTTTTATTCATTTACTTTTCTGTCCGTATTTCATCTAACCAGTTAGTGTTGGCTGACGAATTTTACCCCTGTTTGTTTTGGCAGATGACCACTAATTTGATAGCTGGATGCGGCGGGGAGTGATAACGCCTCATAGGATTTATTTTATTCATTTCCGTTGCATGTTTTTGACACTCTGATTTACTATTGGACCTGATGGTCCTTTTGGTGATTTTGTTCCCCGTTGTGGGACTCATGGTTCATGATGTATATTTATATTATGTTATCTATCATGATGGCTTTAACTTCCCTCTGCATGATTTAATTTATTTTCGTAGTTGTCGTATCCCTTTGGCTCCAATGACCCGTGATTCACCCCACGGGTTATCGCCGGTAGCGCCCGGTTCCGGGTGTTACACTTACGGTTCCTGGGTTTAGGGAACGATACGACCGTAATGCCTATACATTACGACCATAATGATCTCTAACCCTGAAAACCTAGAATCCATGTTTAAGGAATATTACGATCGTAATGCTGGGAGCATTATTACCATAACGCACCCTAAACCCAGAAAGACCTAAATCTTCACAACACATAACCTTTACAAAACTCCACACACAAAATCCACTAATTCTTGCACATGATACATAGGTACTATGGGCTCTAAAACATGCATCATCATGCACTCATCATGCCCTCAACAAGCATCATCCATCAAATTACTTAAAAAGCATGAAAACGGTAAAACGAACAACCGAAACCAAACCCGATGTGAAACGCATCGGAAAACCTCAACAATCATCGTCATCAAATCAAATCAGAACATCAAAACCATCTTCACAGCCCCATACAACAAACTCATGCCAAAATCAAAACTAGGGCTTAAAAGGGTAAAAATCTAACCTTAAAACGATGTCCGGCGACACCACGATCAAAAACCCGTTGCGATCATGAACTCCTCCTCTCCTCTACCACTGATCAGCCATGGAGAAACAAAGAGAGGCCAGCAATCCATCAGATGAATGATCCATCACAAGGCCCTAATCAAAGGAACAGAGAAAGAGAAAATGATAACGGATCTTACCGGTGCGAAGACGTACACCCGATCGTCGTCTCTCCCGTGCTCAACCCAAGCCGATATCCTTCTCCTCTGTTGGTTGCTGCTGGTCGCCACCCACAAGTGAAGAAACGAAAGAGAGATAAGGGAGAGGGAGAGAGAAGAGAGACATGTGAGATGAGGGGAGAAAGAGAAAATGTGGGAGTTACGCAACTTGGAAAATGAAACCCCCCAATCTAAATCTCTTAAATCAAGAGGGTTATGAGGGTCGTTTCCCTCTCCCCTTAAATGAGATAAAAATCTCAAAAGGAACAAAAGAGCCTCTCACAAGATTTGAACTCAATCCCTCCACAAACAAGAAATACAAAGTCGTCTCCTCCTCCAGTCGGGCTAGCTGGTTTACTTAAAGTAAAACCAACTGAATTAAAATAAAAATGACAGGGTCATCACATGGAATTTCAACGACTTGCAGAATTGTTCATTGAAGGCAAGAACCAGATCTTAGCAGCACGTTATCCTAGCGTACCCGTCATAATGCCGCCTAACCTGGCAGGTAGGGAGGCCCCCATGGCTGGACCCAACACCGAACGACGGGGCAGGCAAAGGTGTCGATGATCGAAACCACACAGAGGTTCAAGAAGAGCAGCTCGAAGAGTGGCAAGAGATGTCGTATGAATGCTAAGACCAAGATCGCCCTTCTTATCGGATCCAGTCTACTCGGAAACAACACCATGAGTAGCGAAGATGACGAGGCTAACTCTTACAAGACTAACCAAGGGAAGTGGAGACATGCGATGCACCATCGATGAGGCGAAGGATCCCACACACGAGTCTCAACCTCAAAGGATCGCCGACCACGAAGGAAAGAAAGATTCGGGCGAACCGCTCAACCCTTCACCCAGAAAGTAATGGAGGACTACTGTCCGGACCAAGTCTGACTCCCGGCCATGGATTTCTATGACAGAACAAAAGATCCGGAAGATCATCTCAACCATTATGAGATCCGGATGAGCCTCCAAAATTTTCCGGATGGAATGATGTGCAGAGCACTTCCAAGCACATTCAAGGGAGCGGCCCGACGATGGTTCCACCACCTCCCGTCAATTTCTATCTCCAGTTTCGAGGAGTTCCGAGAGAAATTCATCGCACAATTTACCAGCGCCTCCATCTTCACCAAATCTGTTCCCAACTTGTTCGATGTGAAGCAAGAGGCGGATGAGTCCCGCCAAGACTTCATGTCCCGATTCAGCAAAGCATACGTGGAGATCCCAGGTGTGGGAAAAGACGTCGCCACGACAACAATCATGACGGGGCTCCGGCCTGCACCCTTCAGGGATGACCTATCGATGCACATACACAAACTTTTGACAAGCTCCTCCAACGAGTGAAAAGGTACATGTTATTGGAGGACCTAAACGATAGCTCTCATGGAGAAGCAAGTTACGAGTTCAACGCTCAGAACACTTAAGCTCATGAAACAACCAGCGATGACTCCAGTTCAGATACTCAAGGAAGCCCACGAAACACTGAAGAGTGGGGGGGGGGGTAGACGAGATGATCGTTGGACCTTCAACAATCGAGATAGCGATCATAGCCAAAGCTGTGGCTCGAAATCCTAAAGGCGATACACCCACTCAGAAGACATTTTGTTATTGAGTAGAATAAGAACTTCAATGAGATGTTCAAGCTTTATTTTGTGACTGAACGACGCATGTAATTTATCAGCGTGATGAATAAAATTAGAGTTTTTAATTGTAGTTATGCTCTGTGAGTCCATCACGATAAATATATGACATGTGAAATGCGCATCGAATAACTCTCAAATGAAGCTTTGTGGTGAAGATTGAGTCAACAAAAGTTCAAAAGCCTAATGGACATCCCAGCTCTAAGAGCACAGATTGAGCTAAGGACTAGACCACATCAAAATTGCATTATTGTGATCGGGCGAATTAAACCGAGATCGCAGAGCTCGGCAGGCGAATAAGAGTCTAAACCTAATAACTTGGACTGAGTTATAAAAAAATGTAGCGCTGATCGTGCTTAAAGGGTGAATCCCGAAAAAATAACGGGTGAATCTCGAAAAAGTAACGGGTAAATCCCGAAATATTCCCTAATGTGGAAAAAATAAACACTTCCCGGAAAAAGCTTGTGAATCAAGTAAAAGGACTCAGAATCCGCGGTCAACAGGCAAGTATAACTCCCAAAGGAGCAGGCTCCGAAAACGTAAGAGACTACCTTGAAAACTACTCTCAAAATATAAGAGTAAGCTCACGCCGAAAAAAGAAAAAACGATGCTCCTGAAAATGTAAGAGCAAGCGGCATTCAAGGTTCATAACGCATCAGCTTCAGAAGGCGTTGGCGCATTTTCGATAACGGAACATCAAACCCCATACCTTAACTCTTAATAGAGTACGCCACGGGGCTGGAGGAATAAATATTATACACGGAAAAAAGAGCGCGCCATGTGGACAATGGATACGTGGACACATAGACAAACGTGAGCTCCGCCACCGACACGTGGGTGAGTGGTCGGGTGAACACCTAAAAACGGAGACCCGAAGACGAGTGGGCATCTACGCGTGGCCACCCGACCACGACCTCCCGAACACAGCGAGTATCCGCGACCGTGCGGCCAGCTCATTTGAGCGGGCATGCAAATGCATGTGGCCAGCTCAAATGAGTGAGCATGTGCATGCAAATACATGCGGCCAACTATTTGCATGGCAAATACAAAGGCCATGCAGCCAACTACTTGGGTGGCAAATGCAAAGGCCTATGCGACCAGGTATTCAGCGGGCATAAACCCATGCATACATTATGCGGGCAACATGATATACGTATGCAGACAACATGACATATGTATGCGGGAACCATGCAGCTCATCCTTGCAGCCAATCAGCTCCATTCGGCCAAGCAACACTTTAAGCAGCAGCGTGCATCGGGCATCAGCAACATTGGCGAGCAACATGAGAGGACGTGCGAGCATCGTCAATCTACCATGCAGTGAGCAGCACAGTGGCAGCATGCGGGCAATAGCACAGTAAGCAGGTAAGAGCTTCAGGCTGCAGGCAGCAGCTCTGGGCTGTGGACGACGGGTTCACACCGTACCGTTCAATTATAATCTCATATGAGCTCAGCCCAATCGGCGAATGGGCTCGTGCCCAAGTAAAATTCGAGGGCATTTCAAAATATTCGTGAACAAAACCCGAGGGCAATACAGTAATTTAACAATTACCTCCCTCGACCTCTATAAATAGAGCTCCTAACTCATTCATTCACGTACGCCTATTTTCTCTGGAAAACTCTCCTGCTAAGCTCTTCAACTTCTATTATTTGGAAAAAAGACTGACTTGAGCGTCGGAGGGGTATTCCCGAGATGAAAACCTCGGGTCCCTTTAATGTGAAGTTTGCTACGTGCACAAGAGACAAGCTTGAGGTAGAACACGATCCTGATACAAAAGACGGTTGTGACGCCCCGTCACGTAATTAACAACAAATAATAAATTATCGAGGATAATTGAGATTAATTAATTATTAATTGAGTTATTACGAGTGACTAATGATTAATTTGGGGAGAAATATTTTAGTTATATTTTAATTGTTGTGAGGGTTAAAGTGGTACAAATTAAATAAGATAGGATAAGGTACCCTCATTTATTTTCTCCACGTGACTTGACCATATCACCAATCAAATTTCTTCTTCACTCTATCAATCAACATCATCCCTCTCTCTCTCTTTATTATTCTGTTTCCCTCACCTTTCCCGTACCCCCTGCTTCTGCTTCTTGAGCTCGGCTTCACCATCACCACCGGCGAAGCCAAAGGAAGCCGACGACATCAGCGCGAGCACGGGGGTGCCGAGGAGCGGCGGACGACGACGTGCAGGAGGTGAGGCGGCGAGATCCTCGGGCAAATCGGGTTTAACCGAGAGAGAGAGAAACCGAGGAGATCGAAGAAATCCGATGAGATCCACTGGTGTGAGCTTGAATCGGCTTTGAGAGGAGGTAAATCGACCTCTCTATACTCCGATCTACTGATTTGTGGTGTCGATTTGGTGGATTTGTGATGTTTGAGGATAAAGTTGTGATTTTGTTTTGTGCTTGGTGTTTGGATCTCGGTGGACTGTGTGTGTGGTTGTTGTGGGAGTCGGCCGTGCGTGATGGAGGTGGTGTTGGACGGTGGTGAGGCTAGTGGTGGTTGGATGGCGCCGGCCATGGCCTTTGGTCGGCCGGGCGAGTCGCCGCCGAGTGGCTCTTGGTGAGATGCCCTGCAGCTTGTCGAGAGGGGAAAACAGAGGCAGAGGGCCTTGGCCCTGCCGGCATTGCTGCTACTGCTACTGCCGGATTCTGTCGCCGTCGGTGGGCAGCCTGCCGGAGGTGGTGATCGGTGGTGATGGAGAGTGTGTGGGTGTGTGTAATTGTGTATGAAGGAGAAAATAAATGTATATGATATAAAATATATTAAGTGGGTAAATGGAATAAAATGAATAATAAAAGAGAAATGTAGAAAATAGTAAATGGGTAGTGAGAAAAGTGAAGAGTTAATTTAAATGGTGGAAAATGTGGAATATTAAATGGGGTAAAGTGATATGTTAAAGTTGTGTAAATGTTCAAAGTAAAATAGAAGAGTGGACCCTTGACCATAGTATTGACCACCATTTATAAATAATTGTCAAGATGTGGATTTTAATTATAATGATGATATTTGAGGATTAAATGAATGTTGGTCCCGAATGCAAGAGCTTCTATAAGTTCAGAGGGGGGTGAATGAAATTATAGGTTTTAAAAATCTTTTTCAACTTTATCAAAGTTGTGCAGCGAAAATATTATTTGTATAGCCCTTTTTAAACTTCTCTTTAAATCTTTAAATCTGTTTAAATCTTATACTTGTTATTTTATGTGGATTATGCTGTGTATATGTATGTGTATGCTATGTAT
>JAOWBR010192742.1:0-10024 GCA_028571145.1 Dionaea muscipula
ATAAAATCTCAATAATGAAATATGCATCATATAATTTCTGTACGATCCCACACATAAATCCAACCATAAATCCAAATATAGATTCATATATACATATATGAAAACGTCATAATTCTCCGTGGAATCTCATCATTTTCTTACAACTCAATGAGAAAATAAAATCATCATTAAACCGTTCCCTTAAAACTCGTAAGGAAAACCAAATCGTCGTCATCATATACAATAATCCCTCGTCATAAAAACATGTCAGAACGATAAAACCATCATAATTACCCATGAACACATCATGATAGTCAAATCATCTCAAATCGTATCTCAAATCACCCGTGATGAAAAACCATAAAACATCAGCTATTTATGGGTTCTCACCGAGGGTCATCGCACCCTATCAAATCAGATCATAAAACACGGCAAATGGTGACTCTGTAAAATAAAACCGCGCTTTACGGAGTTTCACCGAGGGCATAGAACCCAATACTGCTCTTTACGGACTTTCACCGAGGGCAGAGAACCCAATACCGCTCTTTACGAACTTTCACCTAGGGCAGAGAACCCAATACCGCTCTTTAAGGACTTTCACTGAAGGCAGAGAACCTCCTCAGGCTATTTATGGGCTCTGGCTGTAAACAACCATACCATGGTAAGGGCCAACCCCGTGCACGCTACAACCAAATCGGGACTTTCACCCAAGTGGGAAGTCAGCCTACATCTGCTAAAACCATATACTCAGAAGTCACCATCCTGAAAACAGTAAGTACATCGCACCAATCATCATTTAAAATCAATAATATATCAAATCAAAACACATGATCTGCGTTCAAATACTCCATATCCAAATCTTAAGCCTCAACGTATACAAATCCACCCATTTTTAAATTGAAACATAAAACAACGATTTAAAACCAATGACTTAAAATAATCATGACCATGCTAGGTCACAAACAATAAAAATCCCACACACACGACGATACACTTTACAGTATGGTCTAATATCATAAAACTTTCGTCACAAAGAAATCATGTGAATACCATATTTTTGATCTGATGAACCATCAAACATGCTAATATACGAATATATATGTATAAGTATATAAATCACATCGGAAAAAATATAATCATGCCTCATAAATCGTACAGAGATTAAAACATGGCTCACACATGTATGTAACAAGTCATCACATAAGTTCAAAATCCCCTACCACAAGTCTCGATGATCGAAGAATACCCAAATCCTCGTGTCTCTATCCCGTGCAATCTCTTTCCTATAAACCATAAATAAATTTACATAAATTCCTATCCAAGGGTATCTAAAATCATCTTAAAATCAAAGTTATCCAAGCTAATCTCATCCAATGCAATTAATCAGCACAAAATAAATAAAAATAGGAAAAACGACACACCCGAGGGCCGCGAAACGACCCCGGGCAGCCACCGAACACACTCCGACAGCCCTCGAACTGTCGAACCACGTCTGTTAAACACCTCATAACCACCATCAACCACCTTCGGCTGCCTGCCCGATCACCGACGACCACCACGCCATCACCCACCGCCCTCAAACACCACCGATACACCACAAACCACCCTCCACCTCATGGCCGCGCGTGGATAGCAACCCAAGGCCACCGAAGATGCCTCATCACCGGCGGGGCACATTGGTCATTGGCCAGAGACCGTTACCGACCAGCCGCTCAACGGCCACCACTTGTGGCCACCGCACCACCCGAAACTACCCAAGCCCCTCAAATCGTCACCCACACAAAATCAAACCCAAAATCCATTGAACGCACTCAAATTCAACAGATCAAGGTAAGAAGAGAGTAAATCGAAGCATACCCAATCTCTAATCGAGCTCCAACCGCTCAGATCTCGCTGAAAATCCACCCGAACTCGTCGGCTCTCGCGCTCCCTCTCGGTCGTCGCCTGCCGCTCGACGCCGCCGCTCGCCAGTCTAACACCTCCTCGCCGCCGATGTCTCCTCGCCGTCGCTTGTCGTCCGACCCTCTACCTCCCTTGCTGGCGATGATGGTGATAGGAGGAAGAGAAGAAGCAAACGGACGGGAAGGAGAAAGGGGGAAAAGAAAAGAAAGGGAGGAGAGAGAGAAAAAAGTGGGTGGGGGAAATTAAATGCACAACCACAGTGTCGAGGGCACATGGTAAATATCCCATAAAATCATAGATAAGAATCGTAAAATCTTGTAATTAAATATAAAATTGATAAAATCCAAAATGTTAAATACAACGGGTCGACCTACCGAAAATCAATCCGGTCCGTCAAACACAACTCGGACCAACCTAAAAAAAATACTCGATTAAATCGAGAAAAATCAGGGCAGGGCACTACACACCATACCCTAGATGTGACCGGCACGTGACCTGTGGATCGAAACCCATGCGCCATGTAAGCCTAACCCAATAACTCTTTAAATTCTCATATGTTAATAAATGAATCTGATGTGATTCCGACTGGCTCACTAGCAGAGGATGATGATTTGGTTCGAGTTTCAGATGGTCCGATCACGAGAGCTCATGCTAGAGTATTTCAAGAGGCTTTACTTGGACTTGTTCGACGTATTTTGGCTCAATCCTACACTTGGAGTTCAAGCGGAGAAGCTGTTGATTCTTGCCGTAGTTTATTACGTGTTCGCGAGGTGGAGAACTAGAAAGACCAGGCACCCAACACACCTGAGCAAGTGCCCGACCAGGTGCAGAATTTTTAGCCCGAACTTTCTATTCAGATCGGGCACACGACGGGGACCGACAGGCGCCCGACTGACCACCATCGGTTGCCCGATAAGCTATTTCAGGCGCCCGTTACTGGTAGATTTTCTCGACTTCTACATCGGCCTCGACATGTGCCCGACACCCAGATGGCAGGCGCCCGTCGGCCTCGCTGAAGGTTTTGTTTTGCGTGGATTTTGCGTTATCTTTTACAGATTTATTTCCTTTTAATCCTATGACTATATAAACAATGTTTAGGGTTGTAAAACTCATTACTTATCAATTTGAAATCACTTTTTAGAGAAATATATTTGTTCCGAGAGGAATTCGATCGAGCCGTGTGGATTCGAGGAGATCAAACCAACTTATCAATTGAACTGCCACATTTGATTATAGCGTCATCACGTGCCAAGATACACGTCATTCAAATAGTCGCCAGGTCGCGATTAAGTCCAAGGTTCACGTCGTTTGGTGTCGTTGGGTCGCAGTTCCATTGCAAGCCGTTAGAAGGGATCCTTGGGTAGCCTGCTCGGCCGAGTTCGTCGGTAACCAATCCGACCGGGTTCATGTCAGTTGGTATCAGAGTCTACTTTTCACAAGCTTGTTTATCTTTCCCTTCATTGTTTCATTTCTCGATTTCGTTGTCGTTTGATTTATTTCATGTCTTTCATCATGAATTCATCGAGTTAAAAAAAATCCAATCTTTCTATCTTTGTCGTTCTTGATTTCATCGAGTCTTTATTTTCGTTGTCGTCGTTGATTTCTTTACGTCACATAAAATAAAATAAAAAATTTCAAGGGATTCTTGACTTGATCTTAATTTCAGCAAATCTTAAAATTGAAGGGTGGACTTTATCGGGAAAAAAAAGGAATTGTGATTTGTTGCCAAAAAAAGAAAAAGCCAACAGCCTAGTTAAAAAAAAATCAAATCAAGAAAAAGGCGACTGAATTGAGCAAAAAGAAAGAAAGAAAGAGAAAAGACAATTGAAATTGTGCCGAACTGCCATGGAAATTGAATTGTGATGAGATTGTTGTGGATTTGATTGATTTTTTCCCATTATTCTTTCTTGTCGCGTACTCGTGTTCGTGACTGCTTTTCTTTCATGTCTGCTTTTTTTACGTGTCTGATTCCGTTCATCCTTTGTCTTCATAGCCTTTCTTGTCGAGTATTGCTTTTAGTTCGATTGGTGCGTTTGTTTGACTACTTGATACTATCTACTATTTGATCTGATTTCTACGGAACTATTGAGATTGGAGTGGAAAAAGGCAAGAGTGTGTGAGATCAATTGAGGGTAAAAGCCACTAGAGTGAAAACATACGAGTGAAAACACACGTGAGGTCTTTATTTTCGTAACTGTCTTTGATATTGTTGAGATGGCTGAAAATCAAGGAGTTAATAGGAATGGTGAGGATGGTAATGGAGTGAATGACATGGGTGCATTTATGAATTAGATAAGACGGATGATGCAGGCTGTGACTGAGAGGATGGATAGGATTGAGGTCGGAAGTGTTGCACAACCGCAGAGACATAATAATGTGGGAGTTGGACATGATGATTAATATGAGATTCATGAAGATAGGGGTTCTTTAGGTAGTCATAGGAGTGGTCGTGTAAGGAGGAATAAACCTCGAGAATAGGACCCGTTGAGTGGCATTAAGATGAAAATCTCGTCTTTCTAAGGGAAGTCTGATCCTGAGATATATTTGGACTAGGAGAAGAAAGTGGAGTTGGTTTTTGATTGTCGTCGGTACACGAAGGAACAAAAGGTGAAACTGGTTGTCTTAGAATTTGCTGACTATGCTATTGTTTGGTGGGATCAGCTATATAATAGCAGGAGAGGGGCTAGGGAGTTGTCTGTTAGGACTTGGGTAGAGATGAAGGCTATTATGAGAAAGGGATTTGTCCCTAGTCATTATTGTAGGGATTTATATCAGAAGCTGCAGAGACTCACCCAGGGTACTAGGAGTATGAAGGAATATTTTAAAGAGATTGAGATTTTAATGATTCGTGCTGATGTGGAGGAGGATCGAGAGGCCACCATGGCTCGATTCCTCAATGGTATGCACCGAGAAATTGCCAATGTAATTGAGTTACAACACTATGTGGAATTGGAGGAGATGGTTCAAAAGGCCATAAAAGTAGAACAATAGCTTAAGAGGAGGGGTAGCATAAGGAGTTCTTCTAGTTACCAACCAAATTCATGGAAAGGTAATGCACCTAAAAAGTAAGATAAGGCGCCGGTGGTAGTGGCTTCTAAGCCGAAGTTGGCGCCTACCCCTACAATTGAGAAGCGTAAATCTAAGGTTTCCACTATTTCTAAAAATTGGGATATTGTGTGTTTTAGGTGTCAGGGGAGAGGGCATGTAGCAAATCAATGTCCTAACAAGAGGGTTATGGTGATGCTTGAAAGTGGAGAGGTGGTGACCGAGGGCGAGGAGGATAGTGATGGTTCCATGCCTCTGTTGGAGGATAGGTTGAACTATGAGGATGTCGTTCATGATTCTATTTCTACTTTGGTGGCTAGGTGGGCCTTGAGTGTGCAAGTGAGTGCGGATGATGAGGCTCAGAGGGAAAATATCTTCTACACTCATGCTTATGTGAAAGATAAAGTGTGTAGTGTGATAGTGGATGGAGAAAGTTGCACGAATGTAGCTAGCACTACCATGGTGGAAAAGCTTGGGTTGCCTTCCTTGACATATCTTAGACCTTATAAGCTTCAATGGTTGAATACTTGTGGGGAGGTGAGAGTGCATCGACATGTGACTGATCCATTTAAAATTAGGAGGTAGGAGGATGAGGTCCTTTGTGATGTGGTACCAATGTAGGCGGGACACTTGTTACTTGGGCGACCGTGGCAATTTGACCGTCATGTGAATCACGATGGGCACACAAATAAATATTCTTTCATGTTTAAGTCGATGAAAATTGCACTTGCTCCATTGTCTCCAAAACAAGTGAGAGAGGATTAATTTAAAATTCATGAGGATTATGCGAAAGAGCAAAATGAGAAAAAGGAGAGGGAAAAATAAAATGAGAGAAAAGAAAAAGAGAAAGCAACCAAGGCAAAATCAAGGAAAATGGCTAAAAATAGCTCGGCTAATGAGGTAAGAATCGAGAGGAAAAAGAAGAATTTCTTTGTAAAAGCCAAAGAGGTGAGGCAAGCTTTATTCTCTGATCGGCCTATGATGGTACTTTTGTACAAGGAGGCCTTTCTTGGTAGTGATGATCTTACCCCTTCTTTAGTTGTGTTGTGTCTCTTTTCCTGAAATTTAAAGATGTGTTCCCCGATGAGACGCCATAAGGATTGCCGCCTATTAGAGGGATAGAGCATCATATTGACTCAGTACTCGGAGCTTCCATTCGAAACCGACTGGCCTATAGAAGCAACCTTAAGGAGACAAAGAAGCTACAATGACAGGTCGACGAACTGTTGGGTAAGGGGTATGTTAGAGAAAGTTTAAGTCCTTGTGCTATTCCTGTTATTTTAGTTCCTGAAATGGACGGGTCATGGCGTATGTGTGTTGATTGTCATGCTGTTAATAACATAACTGTTAAATATCAACACCTCATTCCCCGCTTAGATGACATGTTGGATGAATTGTATGGTGCCTCGTATTTTTCAAAAATTTATTTAAAAAGTGGCTACCACCAAATTCGGATGAAAGAGGGGGATGAATGGAAAACTGCTTTTAAGACTGCACATGAGCTTTATGAGTGGTTAGTGATGCCTTTTGGGCTAACTAATGCACCTAGCACTTTTATGCATTTGATGAACCATGTTTTGCATGCCTTCATTGGTAAGTTTGTCATCGTTTATTTTGATGATATTCTTGTTTATAGCTTGATTTCGGACGACCGTGTTGGACATTTGTGTGAAGTTTTAGACACCCTTAGAAAAGAACAATTGTACACAAATCTGAAGAAGTGTACTTTTTGTACTGATAAATTGGTGTTTTTAGGCTTTGTTATAAGTGTGCAGGGTGTCCAAGTTGATGAGGAAAAGATTCGTGCCATCCAAGAGTGGCCTAGTCCTACTAGTGTGGGACAAGTGAGAAGTTTCCATTATCTGGCTAGCTTTTATAGAAGATTTGTGAAGAACTTTAGTACCATAGCAACCCCATTAACCGAAGTGATCAAAAAGAATGTGGCATTCAAGTGGGGTGAGGAATAAGAGCAGACTTTTCAACTGTTGAAAGGGAATTTATCTTCTGCTCCTTTATTATCTTTGCCTGATTTTAATAAAGCATTTGAAATAGAATGTGATGCATCTGGTGTTGTATTGGTGCTGTTTTGTTGCAGGATGGAAGACCCATTGCTTATTTTAGCGAGAAATTGAATAGAGTGACCCTGGATTATCCTACCTATGACAAGGAATTATATGCATTGGTGAGAGCACTAGAGACTTGGCAACACTATCTCTGGCCTACGGAGTTCGTTATTCACACAGATCACGAGTCGTTGAAGCACTTGATGGGGCAACAAAAATTGAACCGAAGGCATGTGAGGTGGGTGGAATTCATTGAGACTTTTTCGTATGTTATTCGGTACAGACAAGGTAAGGAAAACATTGTTTCCGCTGCGTTGTCACGCAGATATCTTCTACTCTATACTTTAGATGCTAATTTGTTGGGATTTAAGTTTGTGAAAGATTTGTATGCCTCTGATAATGATTTTGGTGAGAATTTTGAGATGTGCGAAAGAGACCCTCATGGGAATTATTATAGGCACAATGGATTTTTATTTTGTGATAGTCATCTTTGTGTGCCTAATTGTTCTTTGCGTTAATTTCTTGTGAAGGAAGCCCATAGTGGGGGTTTGATGGGCCACTTTAGTGTGGCTAAGACTTTAGGGATTCTATAGGAATACTTTTACTGGCCCCACATGAAAAGGGATGTTGAGCGAATTTGTGGGAGGTCATGTATCACCTGTAGACAGGCCAAATTACGGGTGCAACCTCACGGGTTGTACACCCCACTACCTATTCCTAATGAGCCTTGGATTGACATTTCTATGGATTTCGTGTTTGGCTTTAATAGGTTTGATTGTATTAGGTTTTGATGAAGCTGTGTTTAATGTTTAGATAATTGATTGCTAGATTAACAGGTTGCATATAGCAACTTAAACAGGTTAGGTTTGAAGATTCAGTGTTTGAAGAATCAGGTTTGATGAAGCAGTCTAGCTTGGAGCAGTTGAGTTTAAAGAACCAGCCTTAGAAGAGGCAGTCAAGTTTGAACAACATAGAGGCAGTCGAGACTGAAAAATTAGAGGCAGTCGAGGCTGAAAAGTTAGAGGCAGTCGAGGTTGCAAATCCCAGAGGCAGTCGAGACTGCAAAGCTAGAGGCAGTCGAGAATGCAAAGCTAGAGGCAGTCGAGATTGCAAATCCCAGAGGCAGTCGAGGTTGAAAAGGTAGAGGCAGTCGAGGTTGCAAAGCGAGAGGCAGTCGAGGTTGAAAAGCCAAGAGGCAATCGAGGTTGCAAAGTGCAGAGACAGTCGAGGTTGCAAAGCACTATAGTAGTCAAGGTCAGACCCGTCAAGGTAGAAGCAGTCTACACAAGATCAGCCTAGATAGACTCAGACTTGTCAGATTCAGGCTTGTCAGAATCAGTTGAGACAAAGTAAGTTGAGATAGACCAGTCTAAGTTAATCAAGCCACGTCAGCATGCCATGTGTCAAGAAAAGGGATTGCACAAAATGAAGATTAGATAAATATTAAATTTAAATAATTTGAATTTAATATAAATCATTGGAGACGTTGAAGACAATCAAAAAAAGACAAATATCACGGGATACTGAGCCATGCAAAAAGGCAAGTCAGCCTTTTTGAAAAAGGAAATGTCAGTATTTTAGAAACCCTAGTTCAGCAAGGAAAGAATGGTCAGTATACACGAAAAGGGAAAGAAGACCAAAACTAGATCCATTGATTTCGGGATTTCCAGAAGAATCAAGGGAAGAAAGAAGATCATATTCAACAGCTCTCCAACGAGTATAATTTTCAAAGACAAGATAAATAACCAGACACGAAGAAGAAAAAGATAATTTTTACATTCAATCTGTGAAAACTCCTCGTGCATTTTTTGAGCTTACAAGGTTCATCAAGACATCTCGAGTAAAATCCTAATCTGAAGAGATTCATCCAGAAGGGCTCGTGAATCACTCATCAGTGATTCATCATTCTTAAATCAAGATACTCTTTTTCTTGAAGATCAGTGAAGTGGTGCATCCACGAAGGACTGAAGAATCAGTGAAGCCGAAGTTGTGAGGGAACTGCAAGCTGGTGAAACAACTTGAGGTCTGAAGGATCAGAAGAGCAGTTGAAGCAAATGAAGGGGTGAAGGACTGAAGCCACTGAAGCAACTTGAAGTTGTGAAGGAGTGGACATTGTGATAGCAGCTGAAGACTCACGTCAAAAGAGTTGTGTTGGGTTCTACAGTCATTAAGTTGATTGTTCACTTATATTGGTGTATAATCCATAGTGAAATTCCTCCTACATCACAAGAAGAAGAGATGAGTAGCGGATTACACCACCTCGAACCTCTATAATCTTGCTTGTCATTTTACATTACAGTATTGCATTCCACACACATGAACAACATAACATTAAACAAGTATTAAAACAGTTTTGAAAACTTTAAAATTAAAAGGGGCTATATAAATTATCTGCTGCACAACTCTCTTAAAGTTAAAAAAAGTTTGAAAACCTTCAAGTTCATTCATCCCCCCTCTGAACTTGTAGAGCCCTCATTTAGGGACCAACAAGTGGTATTAGAGTAGTGTCTCTGACCAAGAGTGATCCCAAAGTTTTCAGTGTTCTTAAAATATTTGTTTGAAGTTTTTCAAAAGTGCACTCATATTCTTTTTGATACAATGGACTCACAAAACATCATCTCACGCATTCGAATGTTTTTCATGGACAAGTTTGATGAGTGAAAAATGCTTATGCAAGCACACTTGCCCGCTACGCATGAAGACATGATGGATGTCATAAATGATGGACCTTTGCAAATCATGAAGGTTAACACAGATGCTACAACCAGTGCAACAACTCCTCACGTGCCAAAGCCACGGTCAGAATGGACAAGTGAGGACAAGAAAAGACACAATCTAGACAATGTGGCAAAGGACATTATCCTAAAGACACTGGACAACAATATGTTCCTCAAGATCAAGACCTGCACCACAGCAAAGCAAATCTAGGACAAATTGATCCTCATCTGTGAAGGGACTGAGGACATCAAGGAGAACAAGTTGACAGTAGCCATCCAAAAATTTGAAGGCTTCAAGATGAAAAATGGTGAATCTGT
>JAOWBR010192764.1:0-10024 GCA_028571145.1 Dionaea muscipula
ATTATAGTAAACATCAAATTAAATATCATATAAAATATTTGAAATATTCGATTAAAAGAAAAAATAACGGGAAGTAAAGTGATTATCGTGCCGAAGGCACAAACAACTTCTAATTCAATAAAATGGCAAGGAAGGTAAAAGGTTGCCTTTTGGTCAACGGTGTTTATACGAAGTCTATACTTGGTGTCAAATTATTAACTAAAGTTGTACCAAATTTATAATTAACGTTTTCATTACAAATTCCATCAATTTTGCTATTTGGGAATTTTTTTGACTCGGGCACAACTTTTTAAACATTAATTGTGTGTTGGGTTAATTTTCATTCGTTGATTTATTTTTTATTTTTTACGAACATTAATTATATTTTATGTATTAATTATATAAAATAATTTTTTTTAAAAAATAATCAATAAAAAATAATTTGACATATAATTAATGTTAGAGAGTTTTATCCATGTTTAAAAGTTGTCAAAATTATAGAATTGCAAATTTCATTAACTTCCATAAACATGTTTTAACCACCAGTTTCAGTTTGGATGAAAAGTGGCGTAATTATTTCGTTTGATGTTATACCGATTGGAGTACTTCATTTATTTAGTTTAGAATACCTAAAACTTAATAAATGATGAAAAGGGACCATTATATTCTTTTTTATACCAATCGGCATTGGTGGATTTCAGGATTTTAATTTGCTCGTTTGATAGTGTAAATATTTGATTTTTCAAAAATGCATACAAAAGTGGGGGCGTTGCGAGAATCGAACTCGCGGCCTCTCGCACCCGAAGCGAGAATCATACCACTAGACCAAACGCCCTCTTTGTTGTTGATAAATCGCGGATAAATATATTTAAGTAAATTAATGCATCATCAGCTAATTGGCTCAACACAACAATGGCGCTCAGCGAGAGTCGAACCTGAAGGCTGAAATCACCGACGATGGCTGCTAGTTCACCATCTTATCTCCTCCTCCATCGTATCGTCCGTCCGCCTCCACCGCCGCCGGCGTTTACATCTCCTTCCAACTCTCTCCACCTCCTCCCCAAGTCTCACTTGTTCTCGGCCTCTTCCTTCTCCATCCACTGCCACGGCCAAAATTTACACCTCGCCGTTTCCACTCACCATCGCCCCGTCTTCCTCCCTTCTCGTGAGCTTTTCTCCTCTCTTTCCCCTTCCAGCTCTTTATCCTCTCTCCGCGACGCTGCTTCACCTCCAAAATCTCTCGCTGATGCATTATGTGTGAAAGAGCTCAACATTATCCACAAGGAAGACGCCGACGATGAGGACAACGGCGGTGGAGATGGTGAAGAAATTGTGGAGGAGGATTGCCGTGAAGAGAGGGTGGAAGTGGCGGTGCCGATTCCGATTCCGACGAGAAGTGTGCCGACGTTGTCGGTGAAGGAGAAGAAAGATCTGGCTTCCTACGCCCATAGCCTTGGGGATAAGCTGAAGTCTCAACAGGTCGGGAAATCCGGGGTCACTGCCAATGTCGTCATGGCATTGTGTGAAACCCTAGAGGCCAATGAGCTCCTCAAGGTATTGTATTCCATATTTGTTCTGTATTCTAAATTGTTGAGAGATTGATTAATTGGCTCTTTACCGGCTTGATTTGTGCTGCATCAATGAGATCACTGCTTGTCTTGATTTATTGTTGGGAGCTAAGCTATGCTGCTAGAACATCGATGTCATCCTGTTTTTGAAGTCAATTGAGGTTCCTTTTGATGGCATTATGCTAATTTTCGTCATGCTTGGTGAACAACTTAGAAATTGCTAGTGTCACCACTTCATTAACTCATGACATCACATTCTAGGCTGTTTTTGTTCGATCAGGCTGAGGCTGATCGTATAGTATGAAGCGGGTGGCGTGAGTTATTGACGTGATACAAATACCAATTTCCGAACAACTTGGTTTAACTCAGAAAGAATTAGGTTATATTAGTATAACAAGTTTGTGAGATTTTCTATATACACCACATAGACATTTTGCGCCACCACGTTTTTTATCCGGTGGTCTGGATCAAACAGTTCAGTGGATTTGATCAAACAGTTCGGTGGATTTGATCGAACGGTTCGATCAAGATCACCGAACTGTTCGATCAACTTAGTTGAACCGTTCGACCGATGAGCTACCGAATATATAGCGACGTGAGTTAAAATAGTGGTGTATTTAGCAATACTCCAAATGTGCGGCTTGTGCGACTTCATCCACCGCACCACCATGCTTGTGCTTTTGCACATTCCTTACATTTTTTTTTCTTCACTTGCATGCCTCAGTTGAAGTATTGAAATAGTACTTCCCATAGTGATGGTGTATGAACTATAAACTTGTTTTTGAATTAGCCTACAACCATGTTTTTCACACTGTGGTTAAGAAGCAAGTGAGGACCCAAGATTCATTGTCCTTGTTCTTAGAACCGTTTCTTTCCCGTTTGTTCACTTTGGCACAGCTTTGCATATCTTAGTCTTTTAGGTTCTTATGCGGCCTCCCTATGTTCTCGGAGGTATATTTTCAACACTATGTTCTTGAGTTTTGCATTCAATGACTTATTTATTGTCAATATTGGGACTCCTATCTTTGTTTCTGGTCCTTTCTTTTACTTCTGCAATCTTGAAACAGCTGAAGGTACATAGAACTTGTCCCGGGGAACTAGATGACGTTGTGAGCCAACTGGAGCAGGCAACTGGTTCTGTGGCTGTTGGTCAGATAGGCCGAACAGTGATATTCTATCGCCCTAGCATTGCGAAACTCGAGGAGGACGAGAAGAAGAAGAAGAAGAAGCCAACTCGTAGAGCCTTTGAAAGGAAACCTCAAACTTCAAAACCTTTTTCTATGGTAAAGAATACACACAGCATCCTGATTCCTCATCTGATTTTCTCATCTTTAATGTTTATTGGTGAACTGCTTCTTATGTCGACGAGGTTTAATTTTGAAATATGCAGGCAAGGGAGAAGAACTTTAGAAACTCAGGTCGTGGTCGACATGGAGGTAGTGGATTTCCTTAGTCCGCTCCGGGCATTGCCCTTTTTTTAACTGGAATGGAACTTCATGCAGCATGGGTTCAATTCCTTGCTTTTTCCAGGTGATTGCAGCATCTGTGAATTTTGTAACAAGGTACAACTAGTAGAAATCATGTAAACTACACATCAACGTATTCCTCATCATCTATCTCATGTTTGTTACCCATTGCTCTTCTTTTTGAATGCACGATTCATTTATCTCGCTATTTACCCACTATCACAACCCCTAGGTTGGGCTTACCATTCCCCCAAACCCTACTTTTCTCAATTTTTAATCTCAACCTCTGATTTTATAAATAAAAAGTGTTGTGTCATAAATATCCCCTCCAATGTTTCCCAGTTTGATAGTTTACTCGTGCATCAAGTGAGTGGACCAACACATATTCCAGCTTGCTCCGTTTTGTTATGATACTTTCTTTTCTTATTCATAAAAACATACAGCAACAGAGCTAAGTTCACAAATGAATCATTAAATCCTCTTCAAATGCACTTAATGTGTAGAATACAGGTAGAAGAGTTGCAACTTGCAACTAAGTGAAGAAACAAATTAACCCACTAAAGGCCATTAAATCTTTCGACCTTATTTGCAGGTTAAAGAATAATGGCAAAATGGATTTTGCTCTAATGCCAAACTAAAGAAAGATTAGGCAGCTTCTAGCTTGGATATTACATATCGTTCCAAGTTCTCAGAATATAGTACACCATCGGGAGAAAGAATACGCCGTAGAGCGATTGAGAATCGTGCCTGAAAGAATTCCATTAGTCATAGAGGTTCATACAAAGAATCAACAAAAAAGAGAATGATGTGAGTGAAGATTCAGTTCACCCATTGGAACCCAACAAGGGCAATCCAGCAACCGATCAAACCGAGTCGTTGACTGCTTGTAATCTGCCATCAAACAGAATCTATGAGAAACTCCTACCGTTGTAATTTGAATCTCCATGACAAAATCCAAATCAATCTGACAGTAGAAAATCCAAAGGGTACCAGCAAAAGAAGAGTTCCCCATGCAAGGCATCCGCTCATTGAAAGGCTAATAAATTTAAGATCCCTTCCAGCCTGTATAAGACACAACATTATTCCAAGTAATGCAAGTTTCATAGAAATGAAATGCTCAATTTCTTTGTGATGATTATAATTTACCGCTACTTTATTTTTCTGTTGCGCAGCTTATAAATTATACAAATGCTGAAGAAAAATATCAGCACGAATGCATCGAATCTTACCAGTAATGTCCCCTCGCAGCAATGCGTACAAGGAGTCACACACAGACCAATGAAGTATGGAATAACAACTTTGTGCATCTACAAGAACAATACATAGACAATAACCCAATGTTAAACACCTTCCGTATAAATAGGAAAAAGAAAGAAACAAAAGTTGAACCAGATCAATGCCATTATCCAAGGCAGAAACAAAAGTTGAAAAAAGAAAGAAAAGGAAAAATAAATTCTATGCAGATGTTGAAGTAGATTTCAAATGGCAAGCTGAGGTCACTTCCTATTTTAGAAAAGTTAGGAGACGATATAGAATAGTACGAGAACTAACCTCTCCTATTACCGCGGGATCAGGTGTGAAGATTGCAGGGAACAACAAGGGCATGCAAGTTCCAAGTGTTCCCAAAACTAATCCTAGAGAAGCACCAATAATCAAAAGAGACTTTAGCAGCATTCTGGCCTGTTTCCAGCACCAACCAGTAAGTATAAATGCCAGATAACTCATGCAGAAACAATAACAACAATGAGGCTAATGATCATAATAAAAGACTCCAGGAAGTCATGCACCTACGTGCTTACCTTAACCAAACTTCGATTAACGCCGTATATAAGCTCGGGCAGAAATGATTGTGCAGTCTGAGAAAGAGGTTCACCCCACACCGCACACACGCTGAATGTTTGAGTCAGGACCTAAAGCAAATAGTCAGTTGATAATGCCTTTTATCTATCTATCAGGCATCAGCCCCTCCTTGAAAAACCCAGAAGAAAGCACCAAATAGGCAAGTCACAACCAACCTGGTGAGCAGCGACAGTGTTTGTGCCAAATGAAGTAGCAAAATAGACTAGGAGAGCGTAGAAAACCACCTAAAAAGAGAAATGGAGTATTTTAGACACATTATATGTTGATACGTGACCAGAAAATGATAAATCACTAGACGTGTTCAACAAGCAAACCTTAGAAGCAATTGTAATGAACACTGGAGCAGCAAGCGTGAATATTTCCAACAGTTCATTGGGAGTTGGGGGAGAAATAGCGAAAGCATTATAACCCTTCTCATTCAGGGCATCAATCATCATGAAAGCTGCAATAACCTGAAAGGTGAAAGAAAATCAGCATCAATGACAACTAAGTTCTATTGCCTACTATTTTATTTTCCTTCTGTTTAAATAATATGGCCGGATTTTGGGCAATAATTACTTGCTACTGATCCTCAATACCTAAGCGCATCCACAGTGGCAGCATTTGTCACCTCTCTCATTTTTCACTCACCGAATCTCTAAAAATCATTACACAATACATTCACAATCCACCCTCCGACTTTTCAAATTTTAAAAATCATACTCTAAAAACTCTAAAAAATTATTACACTACTCTCACAAAACCAAACTCTAAAAACTCCAAAATTTTCTACACTACTAAGGATGCTCTGACTAGATATCCTATCCTTGCTCAAGCCTACCTCTGAGTCCCACTGCCTCTCACTTCAATCAAATCACTTTACCCCCCCAATGCACAATCTGATTGCACCCTTGTTCAATCAAATATATATTTGATGAAAGTTGCAAGTAACTGAACCACCTCAAACTCCATCCTCAAGTCAGGGATGAACCTAGCAAATGGCTTGCCATTGCCGGTGATGAGAATGCATGTTTTACATGTATTAAGAGAACTGTACATCGGGAGCAATTTGATTTGGATATATCCAATTTTGCTCTCAACAATATACTGATGCCATAGCCAAACATGACTCGACAATGGGACAACATGAAGACAAATTTTAGGCTTCAACTAACTGTGAATCCAGACATACTTGAGAGACCATTGTTGCCCATGCTGCACCAGCAATTCCATGGCCCAAGAAAATGCACAGCACTATGTCACCAATACCATTTACAGCGCTGGCAACAGCCAACGCCTTCAGCGGTCCCCATGAATCTTTCATGCCGAGACTGGAAAGCAAAGCAAACTGCATCAGAATCAAAAAACATTGCCTAATTCGAATTTTTCATTCAAATTGGAAGAAGTTCAGTTAAATTTGGAGGTAATCTTTCCTTTCATTTCCTTGAGGTATTCTGTCATGGAAAATATTTCCAGAAGAAATAATTAAGTAGGTCCAGGATCAATAAATAAACTGTGCTCACATTCTATTCCATTATCAATTTATGGACTTCAATTGGATTTAGGGCTATAGTCTAAAGTATTTGCATCCCACATCAACAGCACCAGCACACCGATACTACAGTTGAAGGAGTCAAGAGAATACGCATAGCCTTCGACTTGTGTGAATAATTGTATGAATCAGAAAAGGAAAAGGATGAAGTGATACCCTGCACAAAATGATATTAAGTCGAGAAGAGAGCATCGTATGGAATACTGATTATGCAACACCGGTACAAAGTAGAGGATAAATCCTCACAATTTCGTGCTTATGATGCAAAAGCATAGAATGTATTGTATAAAAAGACCTTTTGTTTTAAATAAAAGCATTGATTTCTCTTAAAACAAGTGACGACAACCATCCAAGAGCAAAGCAACAAAAAATGAATGACAAGAAACTAATCAACTTCTCAAGTAAACCTGCATTTGATCGAAAAAAATTTGCACAAATGTGCTACTTCCAGATATAAATATTAATCTCATAACATCTTAAGCAGTGTAAACTGATGCCTGGCTATATTTTATTAACATTTAAATTTAAGTTCTAACAAGTTTACAATGAAATATTTTTCCAGATTATTGAATCAAGCCAACCATCATTAATATTGAGGCTAGCAGCTTTTATGTTGCACTAGTTTGAAGATAGCCATAATATTGAGGAAGAACGTGACAAACCCAAATGTAAAAAAGGGACAAGAATCAAAATAAGCTTTACCTTGCACTCTGCGCTACCCAGCCAACAAGAAGAGCAGGCCATGCTAATCCACGAATCTGCAACAAACAAAGAAAACTAGGAGTAAGAGACCCTGACTAGAACAGAAAACTACAGCACACGAAACATAAATAAACATTTCTTTCTGATGGATAGTAATCAATAGTCTCCTTCTAGAACACAAGCTACAGCCTAAGTACAGCAACAAGATAATTATCAAACACTTGAACTAAAAATATAGCACACATGTCATGGCCAAATATCATCGCAAACTAGAGATTAGGTAAATAACCTCTCCAACTAAAAATTATGTAAAAAAGAGCAAATTCAATACAGGTCACCATATATGTGCTTTTAATATCGTATATCCAGGTTAGTGCAAGGAAGATTCTGTTAACTTGTGGGATGCTATACGAACCTGCACATATGTGTTTGCAGCAGGCAAAAGATGAAGATTCTTTGGCCCTGAAAAAGCTGGAAAAAAAAGGAGTAAATTGTTCACTCTCCTTTATCTTATTTCGGTTAATTTATTCTAATTTCAGAAAAGCAGCTTAGACCTGTACCACAGTACCAGTTATAATTACCAGATAAAGCCCATGCACAAAAGAATTTGGTGAACAAAAGCATGACCACACCACAAGTTAGACCCACAAACAATAAGATGGATATCTGTCGCTGCACTGCATCTTCATCCTGCACCAATAACGTACTGAAATGGTAAGAGTACTTGACTAAGGGCCTGTTTGGATGGAGGGGAGGGGAGGGGAATTATTTATGGTATGTTTGGAAAAATGTAGTGAAGAAAAGGAAAGTGAAGAGAATTGTGTCTTTTAACCTCCATTTCACACCAATTTGGTGGTTAAAATTTCATCACAAAAAATCCACTCTTTTAACCTCCATTCCCCTGCCCTCCCCTCCCCTCCAAATTTTTTTTTCCCAAACATAATTAATTATTTTCCCACCATTCCTCACCCTTTCCCAAACAACTCTCTCCTCATTTCCCCTCCCCTCCCCTCCTCTCCCTTCCCCACTAAATTCACCACCATCCAAACAGGCCCTAAAGCAGAGGAGTTAATTACAGCAAATTCAGCAGAAGAAAGTATACAGCATTCAATTGAAAGTTCAAACCAGAGCTTGCTTGATCAGGCAATCAGATCACGGCGTACACCTTAGAACACTGCTCATCCAATCTACATCAACCATTGAAATTTTCAACAGGAAATGTGACACGAGAATGACATGAATCATTGAAATATCAATCTCAGACTTATCAACACAAAAGCCCCACAGCTAATCAACACAACTTGATCTGTTAAGCTAAAAGCCTGCCAATAACCCCGATTGGTCTATCTAATGTCAGCAAGAAAGTCTAAGTTTCCCCTCCAACTGATGATAACAATAAAGGCACGCCGGTAGCTGACTCATCATGTGTTCTTTAAACACACACATTGAACCTGGATTTCCCAATAGAGGCAGACGCTCAAAAACAATCCTTTAACAACATGTCCAAGCTTGGATCAACCTTCTCTAACACCATGTCGATGAAATAACTCATCTTAAAATAGAAGCCGATTTGGGAATGACATCAATGAAACACGAACCATAAAACGATACCAAAGTAATTCAGCCGAATAGTGTGATCATTCTAACCTGTCGAGCGAGGGAAGTGGCGACCATATTCGAAGTAGCAATAGAAAGGAACATAAACGTATAGCTCATATAATCACAAAGAACCGTTGCAGGACCTGCCCAGTTAAATTAAACCAAATCCCATCAAAACCCATAAGAAGCGATCCCCAAAGCAGCAAACAGATAGCATACCGAGAGCAGCTAGCTCAATGGAGCTGCCTTGACCAATAACAGCAGTATCAATGAGACTCATCAAAGGCCCACAAATCCATAGCCCGGTAGCTGGTCCTGAGAACTTGACAATCTCAACGATTTGACTCCACAAGCTCTGGTCCGCCAATTGCTCGCGCTTCGTCTCCACGACAACCCTCAATTTCCCATCTTCACCTTGCGACGAAACAGAAGCTGAAACCTCAGAGCTGTTCCCTGATGCCGTCTCGGGTGGTGAATCGCCTGTGAATTCATCGCCTTGCCGGAAGCAGCTGGCTCTGTTCCTGACCCGGCGAGTTGGATTCGTTGGAAAACGAACATTCGGAAGGAGGCGAAAATTTGAGATGCAGAGTGAGGAGGGAGAGGTGGGAGAAGGGGAAAGATGGGAATTTGGGTTTAGGGTTGCGGTTAGAATGTTTGGAGGAAGACGAGTTAGGGTTTTGAACTGCATTTGGTGCTGATTTTGGGGGATGGAGGAGGGTGAGATGAATGGAGGAGGAGGAGCCAAGGAAGCGGAGAGACACTTTTCCGAGTGGTGTGGAGCTGAGGCTAGGGATGACAACGGGGCGGATTCGAGGCGGATCATCCTATTATCATATACGTATTTAATTTTAATCTGATCGGATTAAAATTCAGAGTAGATCGGGTCGGATTTTATTCGGATTTGAGAAACTCATATTCATCCATTAAAATTTATTTAATAATTATTGCTTTAAATAATTTATTTCAAAATATATATACTTAAAATATCAATATATGTAAATTCATAATTATTTTTAAAACAATTCTTTAACATTTTATACATAATACACTTCACACACAGATACATACATACATACATATAAACAGAAATAAGATCAATATGTGTAGAGTTTATGAGTTTTGAGTCAATATGCTTCGATCATATACACACACGCATAATTATTTGAATTTAGGGCGGATCGAAACTTTAATATTCTACTTAATCGGGTCGCGGGTCGGATCGGGTCGGATCAGCCTATATTCATACCCGAACCTAATATTAATCGGGTCGGGTCGGGTCGGGTCGGATAAAAACCGGATCGGATCGGATCGGGTCAACC
>JAOWBR010192775.1:0-18923 GCA_028571145.1 Dionaea muscipula
ATGGATGAAAAATGAAGAGAGAGAGAGAGAGAGAGAGAGAGAGAGAGAGAGAGAGATGAGGTAAGGAAGAAGAAGAAAATGATGGTGTGGGGGAAGAGGTTGCTCGGTCAACACAAGGAAGGAAAGGGAATAAAATGGTCAAGAAGAACCAAGTACCTTCTAGGGGTTTTTAAATCCCTAGTGGCCCAATTGGGCTACTCCCATGCCCGAACAATTTGGGCCAAAGCAAATGGGGAAGAGGGGTGGTAGTCCAATGGGTTAGGGATTCCCAATCCCTACATGGGTCACAAGGCTCACAACATGTCCAATGAAATAGACCAAAGGCTAATCAATGCTAAATGGGTTCTCATGGGTTTAAACCCATACCCAAACACAACAAAACCCAATCCCCCAACCAATGGTTCTCAAGGGAAAAAAAATGAATCGGGTTTTTAAAAACACGTGTCATGACATTTCATATAGATGGTCTCTTCCAAATCTCCATGTAGAAACTCCGTCTTCACATCCATCTGATGCAGCTCCAAATCGTACAAAGCCACCAAACCCAGAAGAAGGCGGATGGAGGAATGCTTCACTACTGGCGAGAAAATCTCATTATAGTCGACGCCTTCCTTCTCGCTAAAATCTTAAGCAACCAAACGGGCTTTGTAGTTGGAAGTAGAGATGTCGGGGCCAGGTTCTTTGATCTTGAAAATCCACTTACACCAAACAAGCTTTCTCCCGTCTGGTGGCGGAACTAACTCCCATGTCTGGTTCTTTTGGAGAGAGTCACACTCCTCATCCATCGCCGCAATCCACTTTCCAGCTTCAAGACTCAACATTGCATCCACAAATGACGTTGGCTCGTCATGCACCACTTCTTCACCTTCAGCCAAAGCAAAAGAAGTACTAGCTGGAAAGCCATACCTGACAGGTGCAACAACCTTGCGTTGAAACGCCTTAGAACAAAACTTGTGACGGCAGCAACTGGTGGCGGCAGCTGAGCAGTAGCTGCCGGCGCTATAGAGACTGACTCTATAGAGGAGGTTTCTTCTGATGACGGTAGGATAGCCACACCTGATGCCATAGGTTCAAGAACAACAGGGACAACAATTGAACGCGCAGGCTCCACCTCAATCAAAACCTTCTTCTGCTTAACCCAAACCTTCTTTTTCTTCTCCACCTTGCTGGGCTCACTAGCATTTGACTCTGTCTCCACATCCCGTGGCGGCAACTCAACATCATCTGTTGCCATGGGGCCTTCAGACTTGGGATCCAACATAGATGACTCATTAAAGGTCACATCCCTACTAATGATAGTCCTTGGATTCCCAGCTTCCGTGCACCACAAACGGTAGGCCTTGACGTCTTCGCCATAGCCAACAAACGAGCACTTCACTATTCTGGGGGACAACTTATCCTGATTCACATGGGCATATGCGGGACAACCAAACACCCTCAAGTGTTCATACGACGGCGGAGCCCCAGTCCACATTTTTTCTGGGGTCTTGTAATCTATCACCAAAGACGGAGAGCGATTCACTAAATAACAAGCTGTGGAGACAGCTTCTGCCCATAGACCCTTGGGCAATCTTGAATGAGACAATATGCACCTTGTCCTCTCCATTAAGGTGTGATTCATTCTCTCCGCCACGCCATTCTGCTAAGGAGTATAGGCAGCAGTCCTATGGCGTTGAATGCCATGTTCCCCATAGAAGGAGTCAAACTCCTTGGAACAAAACTCCATTCCATTGTTCGTCCTCAAGATACGGACTCTTCTACCAGTCTCATTCTCAACTAACGCCTTCCATTTATTAAAGATGTCAAGCACACCTGACTTGTGCTTCAGGGTGTAAAGCCCAACCTTCCGGCTATAATCATCAAGAAAACTTATAAAATAAGATGCTCCACCAACGGAGGTTACAGGTGCAGGTCCTCAAACATCAGAATGCACATAATCTAATCTACCCTTAGATGTGTGCCTAGACCTTTTAAAGGACTTCCTAGTATGTTTACCATAAATGCAATGCTCACAGAAAGATAAATTGTTCAAATTTATATTGCCTAAGAAACCTCTACTATTCAAAACCTGTATTCCCCTCTTGGTCACATGACCAAGTCTATAATGCCAGAGCGCACTGGAGCCGTCGCCTTAGGTCTTCTCTGGAGCTTCCTCGAGGCCATGACCCTCCACGGTGTCATCAACTCTCTTCTCAGCAGGAGCTTCACCCTCAACTTCATCTGAGTCATCGCCACTGTCATCATTACCTGGTAGCGGAACCTCCTCTGTTAGCACAGAGGCAGTTCCATCCATTTCCACATCACTGCCCACGAGATAGTAGAGATCTCGAAGCTTTACGCCCTTCATAATCATCTGGCTTCCAAGGGAGAGCTTTTACACTCCATCCCTGCCCACCAATTTGTACCCACCATCATCAAACGTGCCTAAGGATAGCAAATTCCTTCTCAGCTATGGCACATGGCGAACATTCTCCAGGATGGTGATGGCGCCATCGTACTGCTTTACATGAACAGTATCGATTCCTTCAACCTTGCATACCGAGTTGTCTCCCATGAAAATGGACGAACCATAGGAGACAACATGGTACGAAGAAAACCATTCTCTATGTGGTGTCATGTGAAATGAGCACCCAGAGTCAAAAATCCACCCCCTCCTATAGTCTGTCGCCACAGACTGGATACTTGGCGTTGCAAAACCATTCGTCAACTGAATGGTCTCTAGACTTGTAACAACAACCAGGGTCTCGTACCCTGATCCTTCCTCTGCTACGTTAGCCTTAGGCTCGCTATGGTCCTTGTTCGTCTCTTTCTGATCTCCTTTAGGATTTTTCAACTTTAGACAATCAAAGTTTTAGTGGCCAAAATCCTTGCAGTAATGGCACTATACCTTCGACATATCCCGTGGCCTGGAGGAGGAGCGTCCCCTACTCCTTCTTCTCCTCGAACTCTTTTAACTCTGCTTGGAAGCGTCGGGTCCTCTGGTTACCAAACCTTCACCTCCATGTGATGGCGTGAAGTTTTCAATGAAGGTTTTCTTTGCCAAATCTTGTGAGATCAACTGTTGCAACACCGCCTGGTATGTCATATCCTTGGTGCCATGGATGATCTGATCACGAGTCAATGCATGCTCGGGCGTCATTCTATCTAAGAGAAGGGCCACCTTCACATCATCCTCGAAGGTGAACCCAGTGTTAGAAAGATTCCTAACAGCCAGGTTGAACCGATCGATATACCTCTACATCGGTTTGCTCCCTCCCATCTCCACCTTGAACAAATGCATCATCAGATGCATGTTTGAATATACAAATTTATCCATGTAGAATTCCTCTAGCTTTTTCCATAAAGACGCTACAATCTTTTGATTTTGAACTCGCCTCAACATATCATCGCTCAACGCGAGATGTAAGGTGGATAAGGCCAAAAGATCGGCCTTTGTAAAATCTGTTGCTGCAGTGGAACTTGAACTTGCATCTGCGATAGGGGCTGGGTTAAACGCCTGAGCACATCCTTCACGAACGAGGACAACCTTCATCTTTATCCTCTAGATATCAAATTCGGAGGTACCATCATACACATTCAATTCTAATCTTGGGGCCATCTTGGGAATATGAACAAACTAAGAAGATCTCAAGAAATAAACACTTAAACTAATTCACCAAACGAGGCTTTGATACCACTTATAGCAACCTGGTTCATGAGACGAGGCCAATCAAACGATGACACTTGAGGCAAACATAAAGATCAGAGAACAACTCAAGTCACACAAATAAATGCAGAACAAATGGAATTGATGAAGTGTTTACAAATGAAGGGAAATACAAATCAATATACACACTGATGTGAAAGTGAGAATGCGTGCTCTCTCGTGCGTAAAGCACCTAGACTGGTATTTATACCAGTATCAAACAAATCTAATCAAATCAGGAGAAAATAATCTTTCCGAGATTCTAGCCTAAAATACTGGACTTGCCTAAACAACCTAGATACATTGAATCTAGACAAAACTGGCAGAGGCGGCAAGTCCCTGAGGCGGGTCGACAACATCCGTGGCGAAGGCTTGAAGTAGTGATGACAAGGACAACCTTCTCTTTTGGCGAGAACTTTAACTCTAGAACACTTTAAGTTTTAAAAAAAACACCAAAGATGATCAACAGAGTCTACACATCATACGGATCATCTTCACAAAGTGGGCGACAAGATACAAAACCAATCTTGACAGACAAGGGTAGTCATCGCATCGCACATCATCACACCAAGAATGATGAAAGACAAACTAATATAGTCAAAATAACTAAAGAAACTTAAGGGGAATGAATTGTGCAATCTTTGAAGATCAAAGATTCACAAACCAAATAGAACAACGAATATGTTACCTATAGAGTCAGGCATAGAGAATGAAACACTCTGGATTTGGTCACCAGCTTGTGTGAATGAATACGTCTCTGACTAGTCGATACTTTCTTCAAGAATTGGTTCAAATACCCACTCTTTCGAATCTAGATAAAAGAAACAATAATCGAAGAAGTAGAAGAATGGATCACGTAAATAGATCAACCAAGATTGCAACTTAGATTCTTCATCTTCTCAAAATGAGATTTGGTCAAGAAACCGAATTGGAGAAAGAAGAAATATAAATTAAAAGAACAAACTTCAAGGATAAAGTTTGTGTATAACATTCAACTATGAAGAATTGAATTACAGTGCTCTTAGGCCATTTGGACTATTGATTTCTCAGTCAAAATGACACTAAGGCACTTGAGAAATGAAAACTCAAGAATACAAGTGTGGTTGAATGCTTGAATGCTTTGTGTAGCTAACCTCCTTTCAAATGAGTACATAACCCCTATTTATAGGTTTGCTTCTATCCTATGGTAGTTACAGATCAACGGTGGTGAAGGATTAATCTCAACCGAATGGTTAAGATCTTCTTGAGAGTTGTGCAAAATATCTGCAAAGTTGTTGAGAAGATTCTTCTTCTAGAAGCAATTTTGTTGAGAAGATTCTCACAGTCATATGGTTGTGATCCTTCTTGCAAGCTACGTTTGGTGTTCAGACGTTTAACTTAAGGTACGTCTGATAATTGCTGCTTACGTTTGGGTTCAGACGTTCAGGTAGAGATGGTCTTCCTTGAAGGAGATGTGGAATAGTTGTTGTTGATGTTCTTTCAGAGCCTGAGCTCTTCCTCAGTTGGTGATAGCATAGAGTTTGTAATGATCTTCCTTTCTTCAGTCTTGACAAGCCCCGATCCAGATTCTCGTATCTTCAGCTGCCAAAGATTTGGAGAGGATTCATGAGAAATAAGCTGGTCCGTGGTGTCATACAATGACTTATGTCAAGAATAAAATCTATGTAATGAATGATGTGGATAGAACACCGAATGATCTTATGATATGAATACGAGTCTGTCTGGTTTATGGATTCAAACGTGAGTCTAGGTATAACTGACTCAGATGCTGCAGCGTCTGGTTATGAACCTATAGACTGAATTGTCGTCTGGCATTAGCCAGATGCAGACGTTGAAAGACATCTGAATATGAATTGTTCTAAAATGCAAGAATTAAGTATGAAATGACTTTGACAATGAAATAAGGGTCATGTAAGAAATATGAAGCACGATTGTTATACACCGAAAAGTACCCGCCACGTGGATAACGTCGGAGATGCCACGTAGATAAAAGTAGGGCCCGCTTCGAGCACATGGACGCTTGACATGGGTAAACACGGGACCCGCAATCGATGACATGGCGGGTCGTCCAAGCGTCTCCGACCATGCATGCATAGCCATGCATGGCTGCCATGCGTAAGGAGGACCTAACACGCATGGGGAGGATCACTGGCCTGAGAGGGAGCTTGGCAGGCGGGCTGCGCACGTGTCCGGCGAGCAGCAAACCCGGACGGCGGCCAACGAGCACTCGCCTCTTTGGCGAGCAGCGACAGACGAGCAGTGGTGAAGTTTCGGTGGCCGCGGGCAGCTGTGCATGGTGATCGCCGAGCAGCTTCTTCTCCGTGCAGACGGCGGCCAGCGAGCATTGGATACGCATGCGGGCAGCTATGCAGGGTAAGGTGGCGAGCAGCTGTCATCAAGCACCGGACACGCATATGGGCGAGCAGCCGAGCTCTCTCATTGACGGCTAGCCGAACCGAATGCCTCCATCAGCGAGTCTCCTTCGTCGAGCAGTGAAGTGCGATGCTCGGCGAGCAGTGGAACATTTGGAGTGGCGAGCAATGGAGGAGTTGGTTGGCGGGCAGTGAGGCCGTCCTCGGCGAGCCGCGGGTTGCCTTCACGCGAGCAGCGAATAGCGGATGCTCTTCCGCGTGGGCGAGCAGCGGCTCTCCCCTCTTCGCACGACGAGCAACGAACACGGGAGAGCATGGTCGAGCAGTGGAGCACGTCGGTGGTCGGCGAGCTGCGACCAGCCGTCCGCGGAGTGGCTTCGCGCGAGCAGCGGACGGGCACGGATCCTTCCTTCCTCCGTCGAGCAGCGGACATACGTAGCGAGCAATGTGCATGCGTGGAGATTTCCCTGAGCGGGCAGCGGAGCACGGTCGTGTGCCGACAACAAGTTTTGGCTTTCCCGATTTTTCGTGGGCTTGGGCTAGGTGGCTAATGGGCCTGGGCCCAAGCGATAATTTCCAGTTCTCCCTTGGGTTCTAGAATGTTCCTGAAGCAGTTCAGGGACGACACGGTCATTTCGTATATGGCCACTTTGGCCTCTATAAATAGAGCTCACCCTGCTCTCATTCAGGTACGCTTGAATATTCTAAAAACTCTCTCTGCTCTAGCTCTCAGCTTTCTAGCTCGAAGCGAGTCTGACTTGAGCGTCGGAGGGGTTTTCCTAAGGCACACACCTCGGGGCCCTCTAACGTAGAGTTTGTGACGTGTGCAGCTGGTGAACAGGTGGCAGGCACGTGACAGGCAACTTCCATCCACGTCATCGCAGCCATTCAGGAGCGATAACTTTAAGTATGCTAAAACAGGAAAACGGAGAAAAACAAACTAACTGAAATAAAAGAAATAAAGAAAAAAAAAACAAATACACAGGAAGCTCAAAACTGGTCAAACTTGGTCAAACCTGGTCAACCACGGTCAATCCTGGGAAAACCCGACCACACCCATGCTGAAAAATTCCCCATGTCACCACGAGCGCGTGGGCGCAAACCGTTCGTTAATCGGAGATAAAACGAGCTCAAATGGGTCTCCGGAAGTTTTCCGTGCGGATCGGCCGTGCGCGCTCGGTAGTGCGGGCTCGGTAGTGCGGGCTCGGTTGTGCAGGCTCGGTAGTGCGGACTCCGTATTTTCTCTCTCCTCCCGTGCCTATAAATACCCACTCACACACACACACATTTGGGGTGTGGCCTAGGTTTTACTGTTCACTTTCTTCCTCCTTTACCTGTGCACGTTCGGTCCAGAGGAGAGACCAACGGTCGCCCACCGCCGTCCGGCATCCTCTCACGCTCGGTCAACAGCGTTCGGTCCTGATCCCGGCAGGCCCGCTCGGCTCCGGTGACCGGAGTGCACGTCCAGCGGCTCCCTCAGTTCCACCCTCGGCACGGTGCTCGGTTTCGCGCCCGGTAATCCGGAGGGTGCACGCTCGGTCGTATGGAGGGTGCACGCTCGGTAATCTGGCAGGTGCACGCTCGGTAGCCGGTTGTTTTTCCTCCTCTGTCACGCTCGGCTCTCAGATTCACCATGGCCGTATGCTGTTGAAGCTTGAGGTTGAAGATGACTCAGTCATCCAGATCCAGTCAAAGCATTTTCCTCGGTCAACAAACCTCATTAAAGTTGGGCCAAACTCATTAACATAACTCCAGGCCCATCATCATAACATTGAGCCCAGCCATATAAAATCAGGTCTTTATTCATGATTAGGCCCTGTACAGGAGGAAATCGCCCCATTTAGCCAGTTAACATGTTAGCCCGTCAACCAATTAACTTAAAAAACCTAAATTCCTCCACTAGCCCTAAAATTAGGGTTTAGGCCCTTTTTACATACTTTCGCCACCGAGTCCCCAAAATTAACCCGGTGACCATAAAAATCCCGTACACGTCCTGTTTGACCCGGTTTGACCAACCGTGCTCAACCGACCCATTCTCTCTCTTACACTCTCTTTCTCTCTCTTTCGCATTTTCTGGTTCTCCTCGCACGCAAGAGCGATCGGTCATTTTAAACACTTGCTGACTTAGGCATCGGAGCGGTCTCCCCGGGGTCATTCCCTGCGGTACCCTCTAACGTGTTTGCTCATCTATCTCAGGTCCACTTTGGAACGGATCGGGATCGCCTCAGATTCACCTTTCACTCCTCCCCCGTGCCGACCGGGTCCGCTCCGCCGGCCAGAGCCGCCTCATCCCGATCGGACCGGGACTTTGATGATCGCCTCTGGAGGGTTCTAGGAGCTGACCGCCCCCGGGATTTTTCCAGGAGTATCACATGACAAACCTAACAGCAGAGCTGGGACGTGCTCGGGGACGTCCCCCGCTGTGCTTTTACAATTTGATTGCAATTGAAAACGGATAGTGGCTCGGTGGGACGTCCTCGAGGATGTCCCCCACTCAAATGCACGAAAACCTCGGGACGTCCACCTTACGGGATTTCCTGCAGAATTGATTTTCTGCACAGTCGAACACCAACCCGACGAACTCCTCGAATCCCCACTTATCTACCTAGAAAATGGAAATCAAAATGTACCTAACTAAGCCTCTAATCGAACCTAATTCAGACCACTCACAAAACTCATGGTTCGATAAAACCAATTCGAACCACGATCGAAAACCTTACCTCGAACCCGAGAATCGAGCAACACACATAACGATCAATCCGGACGTGCTCTAAATCCCTTCTCTTATCAATCAACAGCATGAAATCAAGGGGAGAACCAATCCCATCAGATTTGCCCCATCACCAAAATCAATCCAAAAGAGAGAGAAAAATTGAACCAACCGAAACTCACCCGGGTGTCGATGACAATCCAAATCTGTTCCCCTTGTCGTCGTTGACCAAGAGCCAATCTCCTCCCGCTGTTGTTGATGATGAACGTCGGCCAGCAAGGGAAGAGAAAGAAAGGGAGGAACGATGAGAAGAGGGAAGGAAGGGAAAGAGAAGAATGGGGGGAGATGGGGGTTACGTGAGCTCAAAAATCAAAACCCCTAAATCTGATTCTCAAATCAAGGAGGGGTAAATGGATCATTTCCCCTCCTCATAAATGAGATTAAAATCTCAAAAGAATCAAAACACATCCCATGGGATTCGAACTCGAATCCCTCCAACATGCAAATGCAAGTCATTTTCTCATCTGGTCAAGCTAGTTGGTTTACTTGAAGTAGAACCAACCCAATCAAATAAAAAATGACAAGGTCATCACAATGGCCGAGCTCCCACCATGGCCGAGCTCAGGCCATGAGGCCGATCTCTCACCGTGGCCAAGCTCAGGCCATAAGGTCGAGCTTCTACCTCGCAACGAGCACACCCCACCGTCGAGCTCAGCTCCACGGTAAACATAGACAACCGGCCGAGCATGGGCCATGGCTGGGCATGGTGCTCAACTCCTCAGGTGAACAGCACCACGTCGGTCTCATCCCTCCAAAACCGGACATCAACATTGAAGAGCACGAACGTTACCTAGCACGAGAACCTCTTGGTACCCCACATGCATGACCTCATTACTTGGGCCTAATCCACACTATTTAGGCCCAAGCCCAAATGAAATATTCCAAGAATGGTCATGTTCTAGAATGTTCCCCACACAAACAAGAAGGGAAAAAAGGTAATCCTACAATTGTCTCCACCCTCTTCCAACACTCTCTATAAATAGGGCCCATCCCCCTATTCATTTGGCATGATTTTCAAGGCAAGAATTCTCTCTAGTTTTCTTTGCTTCTCATCCCAAGGCAAAAAGCTGACTTGAGCGTTGGAGGGGCTTCCCCGGGGATCACACCTCGGGACCCTCTAACGTTTCCTTTCCCTTCGTGTGTGTGCAGTTGGCAGCTAGCTGGAGCTCTGGAAATTGGTGATAACATTTGGCGCCATCTGTGGAAAACTGACACAAAAGGTCATGTCTTCGTACACACTGAGAAACACCGATGCAAGGGGTGAGAGGGCTACAGGCTTAACTAGTCAGTTACCCTCTTTGCAGGGCAGGGATCCCATCATCCCACCTAAGGAGCAGGATTGGATCGAAGTGGAGGTGCCCCCAACTAGTGGAGAGGAGCATCCAGTCGTTCCCTTTTCCAAGGGTAACCATGATGAGCACGGGGATAGAGCTTCTGTCAACATACATGACCTCCCCCAAGAAGCACAAAACCTTCAGCCATCGCCCGAAGAGGTACCTCAGGAGTTGCGCCAGCTTACCGACATGATTATCAATGGCTTCTCACTGCTTCCTAGAGTCCAGCCACCCTCAGGAGTCGGCATAGGTCCACCCCCCACGCTAGCTCCTCAGACCCTCCTCGTTCCCTGGCCAAGTTATGCCCTGCCACAGCACGTGATTGGCCAGTAAGTCGTCATCACAGGGTCCTTCGTCGAACCCTTTCATGAAATGACATTGGCCCACTAGTCTATTCAACCAACTGGATGCGGTCAACAACCTCCCCGTTTTGCACCTCCAGGGTTTCCGATCGCTGGATAGGGATATATGCCACCATCATGCTCCCTCAATTCGGCAAGTCATCGAGCTACCATAGTCAGACCCTCCACCCATTCATTCCAAGAAATAATCCAAGCTGAACAACAGAACTTATTCGGAGCACAGTACGCTGCTACACCTCCATTGGTCCAAGGCGAACGACCCCCGCTGGCTGGTGATGTGGTGAGCAGCCAACGATCAGGAGCGCGTAGGAGCTCAAGAGAAGCAAGATGAAAGACACCCCGAGCGCGATCGTCTTCTCCTTCGAACCCAGATAGCTCAGATAATAACGCCTCTAGCAGAGACGACGACAAAACCTACCCTGCATCCGAGATTAACAACAGGAGGGGACGATGTTCTAAGCCATCACGACGGGACGGTATACCTCGCTCGCGACTCCCCTTCACAAGAAATCGAGCTCCGGCAAGAAAAGGATGGCGGGAGCGAGCAACACGACCCTTTACCAGAGCGGTGATGGAGGATTACTATACAGACCGAGTCAAACTCCCGTCATTGGAATGTTATGATGGGACAGGAGGCCTAGAAGACTATCTCAATCACTATGAGATCCGGATGAACCTCCATAGCTTTTCTAAGGGAGTGTTGTGCAGAGCCTTCCCCGGAACAATCAAGGGAGCGGCCAGAAGATGGTTTCACCGACACCCGGCCAATTCTACTTCCAAGTTTGATGAATTCGGAGAAAAGTTCATCACACAATTCGCCAGCTCCTCCGTCTTCACCAAAACAGGTTCCAACCTATTCAAAGTGAAGCAAATGGCGAACAAAACCTTAAGAGATTTCATCTCACGGTTTAGCAAAGCATATACAAAGATCCCAGGCTTGGGAAAAGACGTTGCTAAAGTAACCATCATGATCGGGCTTTAGCCCGAACCCTTCAGAGATGATCTATCAATGCACATGCCAAAAACCTTCGACAAACTCCTCAAAAAAGTAAGAAGGTACATGGCATTGGATGACTTAAAACAATGGTCGCTAAGAAGAGATAGATGGCGGGAGCAATACCCAAGGCCAGCGCACAAGTAGCATTGACTCAAGTTCATCTGGACAAAGAAGTTCAAAAGACACTTACAAGGCTATGAACAACCGAAAAAGAGATCGGAGCCGAAACCCTAATTCGGATTCTAGCAGTGACATGACCCCAATTTAAGAAGACGCTTGTTATCAAGTAGCGTAAATAACCCACCAAGAGGATCTGTTTATCATATGAAATATGTAGCCCCTCAATATGATGAATAAAATAGCATTTTTCAATTCTATTCTTGCTTCAAAATAAACAGAGTACTCGTGAGTTCACCGCAGTGGACCATCGTCACACAAGATGCGTCAAAACAAATTCTTAGGACAAGCTTCGTGACAAAGTCAAGTCCGAAAAAGCACGGTAGCCTGATAGACATCTAAGTTCCATCAACACAAATCGAGCCATTTTTTCCGGAACCTAGATGGTTTGAGAAGTTGCCTGCCACGCCAGAACGGAAAGCGACTTCGCATTCAAGCCCACTTCAAAGGTAGACGTTTTTAGCAAAAGGAAGCACTTCGCACTCCTCCCTGCTAGAATTTTCCTTCTGCTAATATACCGAGCCCTCCCCCGAACTCTCCTAAGTACTCATTTCACGTCTCTGAGAAGTCATCTTCTGCTGACGACAAGGCTTGCACTCCTTGCGAGCCGGATGAGGGAGTCACCCTTCGCAAGCCAAAAAAGGATAACATCTCTCAAAAGTTGGAAGAATTTAACGTCCCACACCCAATGGTCACGGAGTTGGAAAACCGACGTCCCTCAAAACTTAAAATCACGTTGAGGCCAAGCTCCCTTGATGAATCTTCTCAAAGTTACCACAAGACCTCCACTCCTAGCGTAGTTGACGTTGTTGGCATCTCCAAGACTTCTCCCTACTGCGAAGACACAGTCACACCCCTACGTCTGACGTCATGAACTAACGACAGATAAGTCCCATTACAAAAAAAGTCTAAATCCAACGACACAAAGGAAGCTAACTTGGTAGCACCAGATGTGCATAGGATTCCGGAGACTAAAGACTAAATCGGGCTAGGGTAACACAAGACACCATTTAGACAAGTAGGGCAAGGGAAACCAAACCGATTAGATATCAAAAGCGCACCATTGAGATTTGAGGGACGAACACCAGAGCCATTCCCTACTAGAAAATAAAGCAGAACATTGCATCATAGATAGATAAAGCATGTTCAACAACGCAAGGGGATTAAAATTTGGCACCCAAGTACACCAGGAAAGTCATCGCAGGCAAATGCGGAGATATTAAATCTCAGTATCCCAAAAGTACACAAAAAAGAAAAAGCAGCAAAAACGCATGTCGGAAATAAATAAGTTGACGCAATCTGCCTCAAGGCCCTCAACACTATTTCTTGTCCTCTTTCTCAGCCTCTGCAGCCTTCTTCAACCTCGCACCAAAGTGGCGTTTATTCGTCCTTTCCAATCTGAGCTTGGCATATGCATTGAATGATTTCATCTCCTCGGTGACCTTCACAAGCTCAACAGGCTGCTTCTCACCAACAACAGGCAAGTAAGCACCATGGGCTTGGGTTGCTGTAGCCAACACCTCCGGAGCAGAGTCACCAGCCTGCATATACAAAAGAACCTCCACTGATTATAAAACGCAACAAGTTCCATCAAAAAAAGGACCGGCAACTGTCAACAAGAGTATATGAGAACAAGCTTAGATTTTCAAGCTAGCAAGATTATATTATTCACCTTGAATTTGCGTGCACGCCTGGGGAAGACAACTAACTTGGCCTTGTAGGTCTTCAGCCTCTGCACATTAGCTTGGAGAGACTCCAGAGAGCGATTCCTGCGACGGTGGTCAACAGCTATGCCAATGGTTGGAGCAAGTTTCTTTGGAATGCCAGCAGCCTGACACCAACAGCCATGATACGATTCAGCAGCCATAAGTACTTGTTTTGTAGGAAGAAAACATTATTTTAGTGCCTTGAATGGATATCAAGGGGATTCAACATATCGTGGTAATGTTATGCGAACACAAAGCCTGAAGGTCCTGAACTATGCAACACGAGTCAATCAAATATGGGTACCTTCAGCTCCTCAAGAGAGAATCCTCTTCCAGCCCTGAGTTTCATGTTGTACTTCGCAGTTTGGCAATGCACAATAGGGCGGAGTGGTCCAGCAGTAGGACGAGGAAATATCTTCACAGCCTTCTTTTGTCTAGCTGAATTGTTTATTCAAAATAAGACATTGTAATACAGTTAGCAACCACAACACATACCAAGCTTCCACTGCAACAGAGGTAACTAGCAGAAAAACACAGACCAACTCTTCTTCTTGTTTTGCGTGCTGGCTGATTGAACCAGGTCTTCACATAGTTCTGCCAGTGCTTCTTGAAGTGCCCATTTGGCACGACATTGTTGTGTTTCACCATAGCTTACTGCAGGAAAAGACAAACAGAATTAAGTCCGGAAAAGCAGCCATATTAATAGCAGTCAAGTTCTATTCAATTTCAAGCAGGTACCAAAAGAATATACCAAGTACTGACAAGTAGAGAATGTCACCCATGAGAAGTATTGGCAATGAACAATTACTTCAAAAGAATGATTCTCATAGACTACCCACCAAGTGAACTATGAATAAATGATCAATGCACTAATCAAGTAAATTAGTAAACGCATCAATTCAACCGACGGGTTACAAGTTCAATAAAGTACAGATAAGGTGAATCACGACCAATGCCTTGCCTCCTACTTGCACCATAGGTCCATAGAAATCATATATTCAAGTGTCTACATTCTCAACAGCATAACTTCATTAACAAATGTTTATGCAGTTTGACACAAAATGCAATCCATGAAAGGAAAATAGGAGCCAGAAACTTCTCATCTGCAATATTTTGGCAAACAAATGCTGCTGGTTCATTACTGTCTCAACTTACAGAACTTCTAGAACATGAATTTCTGGGGAACTCACAACAGATAGAGATGATGTGCTTCCAAAAGTAAAGGCTATGACATTCAAACACACATCTATCTACTATCCAGCTCGACTATCAAGTAAGATGAAGGCCAGCGTGTTGTTACGATCAATTAGAATAATCAGCAGCAGCTTTCTAAGAACTTACTCCCATGAGTTTGAGCTACCACAATATGAGCCAGAAAATCTAAGCTTGTTACTCATATACTCAGAAAGCTGCTAGTTACATCTGAGAATGCAGAAACTCACCGGAGAACTATGTGAAGACCTCATCAAGGCGCGTTGAGTAGAATCATTCAAGGCACTTTCATCAGATGTAACAACAATATGTTACACAAGAGTTAAAATATCAATGCTTTTGTTTTCTTATGTTCTCCCTTCATCGTCTCAGGAAACTGCTTTAACAAGATAAACGGGAATGTTTGTTGTTACATCCAAGGTTAGTTAGCTAGTTATGATGTTTTAACTGATTCATAAGTTTGATGGATGTTCTAATGCTCTTCTCGGTTTTGGTCCGTGCATGTGGCATTGGAATTAGTTAATGTTTATTCTGTTTTTTTTTCTGTTGAGGGTTTTTTGTTAAAACATTTCATAATTTATTTTTTCGGTTCTGGGGGTAAAACTGTTTGCATGTGTTCAAGATTGTTCCCGTTCTATGATTTTCATCATAGAATTAGGAAATGTTTTGAACAGTAGTGGAATTAGTTCATCTTGAAATGTCGAAATCTCTGTTGGCAATTTGATGTGGTCCGTGCATGTTTGCCTGTTGGCGTAGAGAGCTCTCACAAGCTACAACTCCACAGTGAACCCAAAACAGTTTAACCCCCATAACCCTTGACCTTGGTCGGACTAAGACCGATTCTAAACTCAAAACCGAGAAAGGAATCAGACCAAGCTATCCACATTTCAAGATGAACAATCTTGAACAGAGAACAGGAGTTTAACATAAGAGGAGCAACCGAAAGCTCAAGTGGAAGAGAGAAAAACCCTCAATTGCCTACAGGAAAACATTCCCTACAATCCAAAATGCATGGAAAAAAGCTTAACAACCAGTGCATCAATTTCAGCATAAACTGAACTTGCTTCTATGTTTTTTTGTTTGAATCAAAATGCCACTACTAGTCGAATAACATCAAATTTGTACCACTACTAGTCGATCAAGACCTCTGTTCAGCGTCTAGAGAGAGAAATTTGAGGGCAAAAGCATCGAGTAAGGAGAAAAACGAAACAAGAGAATCCCAATCTCATTGAGACGATGAAACAAAATGGTTTTGATTCGAAGGTCAGGGAAGAGAAGAACTCACCGGAGGAAGAGGGATGAAGGGATCGGATTCGATGCAACGAAGCCGCTCCTTCGCAAAAGAGAACGCCAGGGAAGACGGCAGACTAGTGCTTGAGATTTTAAGGATCTAGGGTTAGGGTTTTATCACGCTCCCTTTCGGCCGAGGAAAAAATAATCTAAAAAATGAGGTGATTACTTTCCGCACACTTTAGACGGGTGCACAAAGTAAAAATCTATAATATAATGAAGGAAAGGGTTTGAATTGTTATCGCACGTGGACATTGTCCTATAGCAGGCTTTGCTTCAATTTTGAAAAGGATGGGAGGGAGAGGACTGCGATGATTTTTGTTTTTGTTTTTTATTTTTTAGCTTTTTGTGTTTGAAAGTTTCTTTTATTTATAATTTTTTATAATAATATTAATAACAGTTATATAATATTGTAGTCAATTTTTTTAATTTTTTGAGACCTTTCAAACAAGAATAATATTGATATAGTTTCGAATTTGTTATTATTTTATGATTTTTAAATATTTTATTGGTTTTTTCTATGAGATAATAACGTATATTTTTAATTGATTTAATAGAATAAAGTACTCATCGTGTCAAAGGCACGGGTAACCCCTAGTTAGTAATATTTTATCATAGATTTTGTTGATAAACCCTAATATACAATCGTTTTTAACAATTGAAAAACAATAATATACAATCATTTAAAATAATCGCCTTGGAATATTATCTTAACATATTCCTTCTCTGCCTCCTTTTCTTCTTTTTCTAGAGAGAGAAATAAGTGTAGAGAGAGAAAGCTCAAAGCAGAGGAGAGCGATGAGAGGTATCATGAAGAGTTAGAAAAACAAACAGCTCGAATTTTTAGTTTCTAGGGTTAGGGTTTTGGTATTTTTTTCTAAATTTCTTCTTCTCTTGAATCGGAAAAGGCAATCTCAAATCCAAAACTTTGAATAAATTTTCCTGAAGAGAACACAAAAAGTCGTGCCATTGAGCTTTGCTTTGAGTTTGAGCCTGCAGTTTTTTTGGGAGTTCATTGCTTCAATTTGAAGTTTTTTTTATGCCTTTTTGAGGAGTGTTTTTTCTTCATTTCTCTGGAGAGAAGCTTGAAGCTGAAGTTCAGTTGAAGGAGTGGATAATCGATTGGTGGGATGAAAGTCTTGAACTTTTTTTTTCCTCTTTTCTTGTGAGGTTTGTTAAGGTCCTGTTGCGTGTGGAGGAATTTGAATTGGGTGAGAAGCTTGTTAGGTTTAAATTTTTGGATAAGATTAGTAGTTACTGGGCTTTTGTCTTTACTATATTCTGTTTTGGGAATTTCCCTTGTGTTGATTCTGCTGCGGACAATTTCATTTGGTACAGGGAAAATATTATTTTAAAGGTTTGGCTTTGTATGAAATGATATCATGTCGTTTATGGAGGTAGCTGGATTGTGTTTGGTAATTGAGGATTGAGGAGGAGGAGGAGGAGGAGAACAGGAAGGAAGAGGGGACAGGCCGGAAAGGAGAGGGGGTTACTGAGATGAGGGATTCGGGTGTTGTTTAAGTGGGTCTGGAAGAGTATGAGTTGCAGTGTGGAGGGTAGAGGAAGGGAAGATAAGGGATATGGAGGATCAGATACTTTCACCGTTGCAATCCCAGGATTGTCGATCGATCAGAATCTACTTGTTGATCCAAAGATGTTGTTTATTGGGTCGAAAATAGGGGAGGGAGCTCATGGCAAGGTTTACGAAGGAAGGTGAGTGCTATCTTGCTTGATCAAACGATTGAATGGGTGTCATTGAATGAATCTTCTTGCAACATCTTCTTCTGATTTTGCATATGATTTTTTTGTTGGATGTGCATGAAGCAGAGCTTGAGGCACTATCTCGAAGGGAATATTATGTTCATATATGCTTTGTCCTTGTTCTTGATGTTTCTGCTATGGTAGAAAGCAATTCAAATCAAGTCAAGCTAGCCAGCATATGTTACATATTAGAAATCCCAAATCCAAGCTCGAGAAGTTTGATTTATCACCAAACTGTTTGTTGAGGCAGAGTAGTTTCCTGCCCTGTATTCATTAATTACCTTTATGCACTTTAGAACAGGTTTGGCAGTGAGAAGTCAAGGTTCTCAAACTAGCTAGAATTCATGCTTGTTAGCTCATTTAATATCAGTAGTGGCTGTGTATAAGTCTCATTTCTATGCAGATTCCCGTGTGTTTCTGGTAAGGATTTAGTTGTCAAGCATGGCTTATGGAAATGCTATTGGTTTCGTTATCCAAGCAGTTCAATATTCTGGTATGGCTTATGGAAATGCTATTGGTTTCGGTATCCAAATTGTTCAATATTCTGGTAGAGCATGGTATTAGATGTGTCGACTGTTGCTAAAGTGACGCATGCTGGTTTGACTCTGTAGTCATAAGTTTGTATAAAAGTTTATGCATTGATTGAATAATGCAGATATTGTGGCAGCATTGTTGCAATCAAAGTTCTCCACTCTGGGAGTACTCCTGAAGAAAGAGCTACTCTCAAGGGTCGGTTTATTCGAGAAGTGAATATGATGTCTAGAGTAAAGCATGATAATCTTGTAAAGGTAAATAGTGCAGCTGGAAATTGTTCAAATAAGATGCTGTTGCCTTTGCAATTCAATTCACTTTGCTATGCTTTCTTCTTGTTTGCACAAGTATGGAAAATTATCTTATTTGTCCTTGGAAGAAAACTTGGTTTTTGGGTTTCCACCTTATTTTTCCACCTGTTTCTTGATCGGGGTACTAAAATCAATTTAAATTCTTTCTTGATTTGCAGTTTATTGGAGCTTGTGAAGACCCGTTGATGGTAATAGTTACAGAGTTGTTGCCTGGGATGTCTTTGAAGAAGTGCTTGATGAGTATTCGTCCAAGGCAGTTGGAACTTCAGGTGGCTTTGGCTTATGCTCTTGACATTGCTCGAGCCATGGACTGTCTTCATGCCAATGGAATTATACATAGAGATCTAAAGTCTGGTATCAAATAGCTAGTTAAGCTGCATGCATTCTTTTTCTGGATCAACGGGAATGACTATGT
>JAOWBR010192776.1:0-10023 GCA_028571145.1 Dionaea muscipula
TTTTTATTTATTTTTGTGTACTCATCTTTTGCTAACTGACACTAGCAATTTTAAAATTTTAAGTTAGCTTTTGCTAACTATTTGGTTACAGTTAACCAAACAATCGGCTTAGTTAGGGAGTGAGATGGTGTGTGAGATACAGAGAGAGAGAGAGAGAGAGTGTGCAATAAATGATGAGGGGGAAGAGAGAGCGTGAGAAAAAAAAAAAATTTGTGCAATAACTATTTGGTTACACTTTAACTTTAACAAACATTTTAACAATCACCTTAACCATACCTGTTGAGGAACCCACACATCTACTAAATTTAACTACTAATTACTTTATCACTTTATGTCATATAACAAACACTAATTAACAAAAAAAAAAAAAAAAAGTGTACTGCTGCGGATGCCCGCTACCAAAAAGACAGTTTCTCCTCCATGATTTCTCTGCTCAGGAGACTCACATGTGGAGAAGGCATATAGTATGACAAAGAAGAGTGCAAGAAATCGTGAAATGGATTTTCCAGTGAACTAACCATAATGACGAGTACCCTCATGAACACACCAACAAAATCAGTGAAAAGCACCATAGCGTGCCTAACGTAGTCAAAATCTCCATGATGTGCCTTCTCAATGATATCTTGAGTATCAAACACAATATAACCCACAAAGATCAGCAGACCGAAGTAGATCTGCAGCATATAAAAGCAAATGATATGCTTAGGTCCACCACTCAACCATAAAATACAGAAAACACTAAGCTATGTACCTCAAACTCGAAAATTCTCATGTAGCCTCCAAAGAGTGATGCAGCAAGATTCAACCAAAGAAGAATGCTAAGCCCAGCTGACAGAAGTCCACCCAAGTAGAGATACTCCCTACGTTTTGCCCACATCGCAGCCATAGAGAAACAACCGAAAGCTATGGCACACCCCACAGATGCACCAACCAAAATGCTGTGATTCAACAACAATCAATAGTTTGGTAAAGCAAATTATTAGTCTAGAAACACAACAGACGCCAGTCCTATTCTTTCTTTAACCCTTCTATTGGGGCTGGGCTTTGCCTGGCTGTGCCGCTTGGTGTGTGTGAGTATCAAACACAACCGAAAGCATTCTGTCAACCACTCCAAGGAACCTTACCCATTATACATCCACGCATGAACAAACGGGCAGACATACTGAATATGTGGATTATGTTGAAATAGCTCAGCCATGTAAAGAAAAGATGCCAGGATTATGTTGAAATAGCTCAACCATGTAAAGAAAAGATTCCATAAAGGAATAGGCATAAAGAGAAAAAAAAAACCCATTGAATCTAAAAATGAATGGCATACCTTGGGTCCACCTCAACAGTAATGTGGATCAAAGGACCAACAGAAGCCCCCTCAAGTAGGGAAGCAGCCATCAACAGTCTAACCTTCTTTTTCTGTTGACTTAATAAATGTCAGTAACTGCATCATATGTGATGAAAAAACAAGGCCGCGTTGTAGCAAAAATACACCCTTACCTCCTGATGGGGTGGGGTGGCAAGCAGCCAGCTTAAGCAGCCAAGAAAACCAATGGTTGTCAACACACCACCAATATTGTAAAGGATATGCACATAAGCTCCAATTGCAAATGCAAATAGAGCACAGCATAATGTCAGATAAACCTGAAAGATAAAACACATTGTTACTTCAAAGGAAAGCAACATTGCGATACAAGCAAAAAGTACAAACGGTTTCCAGTAACATAAAAACAAAGGACACAGACAAATGATGGTTCTATAGGCATCAAAACAGTGAATGACATCATGATGAGACAATCTGTCCCACTGCCTAACCAGTCACAGTTGACAACGTGCCATTAAGCTATGTTACCAACTATGTTGCCGCCTGCTGCGATAGAGCTAGAGAAGCAAAAGGAAGACACAAGCAATTTCATTGCAGTGAATACACCAATTCCAACAAGAAAGCAAATAGAAAGAGAACCAAATTTAGCTGTTTGATTTGTCTGGTTTTAGTTTTCAGTAAAAATAGAAACAAAAAACAGAAAATATATTTGATTTATAATTTATAATTTATAAAGCCTTAGCCGTTTTCTGTGTTTTGACAAATTCTACTCGAAACACAGAAAACAGTTTTTTATTTTTTACATTTTTAAAATTTTGAACTAAAAACTGTTTTTTGTTTTGAAAAAAGAGAACACAGAAAATTCAAACCAAACACAACGTAGAAAACAGAAAACAGATATATTAAAGATGTGGGCAACATTCGTGTTTCTTTTGAGATTGTGGCAAGCAACAGACTGATCTATTAAAGATGTGGATTTCAACCCACAAATGGATTGAGGATGAACAATCCGTTCACATACACGGAATTTTATTCTATAGAAACAAGCTATTGAAGTTGACTAAGCACTTAAAAAGTATAGGAAGCAATTTCAACCTTCAAAAAATTGAGGGAAGCCTTCTAATATGCCAAAAGAAAACAAGATGATACTGAGAAACAACAGCAAGATCATTTTCTTCAATCCTTACTCGGAAATAAAAATTACCTTACATAAAAGAATGAAAACCATGTTCCGCCATGGTTCAGAAGAAAAGCTAACAGATATGGTTGAATCATGAACAGATACACAATACGAGATCTAAGTCTGGCATAAAAATCGAGACACAATTCGCATAAAAGAAACCCACCCAATAACAACTGAAAGTCACGCTAAAAAAATGAACCAAAATCCGTCAGGATCTAGGTCAATGTCGAACATAAATCAAAACCCTAAAAACAAAGGAGGTACATCTACACAATCACCTAGCATAGACAACATACATCGAGAAAAAGACCCAGACAACAATGAAATCAATGTTCACATACGGAACAACCAAAAATCAAGATACTCCGTAAGACAAAACTACCTATTGCTGAAACCTATACTCGGTACCAATCACAAAAGCGAAAACACAGGACCAGGTCTCGAATCGATACGGAAAACCTTACAAGAATTCAGGCGATTTCAAGAGAGGATCAGACAGAGAGAGAAGAATAAACGAACCAGCTTAAGATGGGACTGGACGCGAGGAGTAATCTGACCGAAATTCTTGAGAGATTCGTAGCTCCATGATCGGCGATGCTCAGGAGCTTGAGATTCGAAGAAGGACGATGCGAACGATTCCATGGGGCGATCTGATGAACTCGGTTTCAATTTCGACTTCGACTTCGATTTTGGAAGAATTACAGAGAGGGATCGAAAAGCGCAGATGAACACAGGACGTAGAAACTTTGGCGAGATTTCTATGTATACAGATGATGGGTGTGGAGGACGAGTCTTCTTCGTCGATGTTACTCGGAAACTTCCTCGGGCAGATTTCACATTTTATTTTCATTATCAAGATTGTGACTAAAACTCTAAATACATCACCATTTAAACTAGAAAAACAAAATACCCAAAATATCACTACTGCCAAGTAAATAGAAAATAATTCGTACGAATTCATTTAATTCTCACCTTATCTTTTTAATCTCACCATATCTTCTCAGGACAAAAATGGGGGATCCTTAGAATATTTTAACCGATTTTGATTCAAATAAGGTTAGTAAAAACCTAAATTCTAGAGTTGATACTTATATTTTACACTTGTAATGAGATTTTTACCCAAAAACTAGACATAATCCACAAATTTCAGTTATTTTTTTGTTCCAGCGGCGGGTATAATCAGACCCTAGGTCCGACAGTGTATCGAGAGGGTTGGACCTTAGGGCCGACCATCCAAAGACACAATCGGACCTAAGGTCCGACTGTCATATGAGAGAGCCAGACATTAGGTTCGACCCTCATGACTGACTATTGGACCTTAGGTACAACACCCATAAGGGAGTGTCAGACTTAAGGTCTGACTGTACGCCTACGGCAACTCATTTTTCGGTATTTTTTCTTACCAGTGTCTACCTAACCGATTGTATTGGTAAAATATGGGCCTAGCCATAAATGGCCTAAACAATACGTCTCAGCCATACGAAATTGGGCCCATGTAATGGACCCGAATGACCAGAGTAGTCTCGATGGTCAAGGGAGTCCGATTACGGTGAAACATGGGAGCTCAACTGGAGTAATCTCAACGGTGAGATGGAGAAGAGGGGTTGGAAATGCTAATTCCGGAGCTAGTCTCGACGGAAGGCTAAGTGCTAGAGCTACTGCTACTTCTATGGAGCTAAGAAAGAAGATAACTATGGAGAAAAAGTAGGGTTTTCAATTGATTTCTTCTTGTTCTCAATTACAAGTCCCAGCCCCTTATATAGGCTCTGAATTACGTAATAAAAAGTACATGCATTAATTCTTCTATTTACACGTGTTAGGGGACCAGGAATAATCTTCTGACAGTGAGTATAATCCTTGACACTCACTACTATAAAAATGGGATTAGACAATGGTTTTTTGGCAACGATTTTTAAAAGTGTTGTCTTTTATATTTTTGACAACGGTTTGATAACATTTTGAAAACCGTTGTCTTTGTTTTTTTTTCAATGGCAACGGTTTATTAAAAGCGTTGCCTATAGTGAATCTAAGGTGACAAGTTTTTATAATTGTCGCATAAAGATGATAATAAGCATCATTTTAATTAAATTGTTGCCTTTTATTTTTTGGACAAAATAATACAACCCTAACTAAACTCTTTTCACGTTATAATTTTCCATCACTCTATATTCTCTCTGTTCTCATTATTACTTCTCTATCTCTCGTAGTTCTGCCCTACCAGTTGTCTCTCTCTTTGTTCCCTTCGTATCTCTCTCAATCTCACTTCTCTCTTGACTCTCGTAGTTCTGCCATATACGACTCCGACGAGGGGTCGAGTCCCAACGACGACCGACGAAGCTCGAGCTGACAAAGGGCTGGCGAGTGGCTGTGATAGACGAAGGAAATCAAAAGGAGCCCGACGGCCCTTCGATAAGCCCAAAGCAAATCGAACGAAATCATGCACAAATCTAACCTAATCACTTGGTAATTACCTAAATCTGACCCTATTTTCCTTGAATCATCCGTTGTTGAGTTGATTTGTGGTGTGTGGGGATTAAAAATTGAGTCGAGTGCTCCAAGAACCCTAGCAATCGCGAAAAGATCTCTGTTGTTGTTGAGTGCTCGAAGAACCCTAGCGATCACAGCTTCTTCACTCTGATTCTCAATCTACAACAGCCATTGTAAGTCTCTTCATTACCATGTGATACTCCAGGAAAAATCTCCAAGAGTAATCACCAAAGTCCCGAGAGAAACCGGGTCAGAGAAGTACGGTCTGGAAAGGATCCGATCGGCTCGGAAGAGGAGTATGCTTGAGGATGGGCGACTGTGATGGCCTAAAACAGACAAACAAACTCGTCAGAGGGTACCCCGAGTTGTTAGCTCGGAGAAACCGCGCTGATGCCTAAGTCAGCAAGTGTGGAAGAAGGTGAAAGGCCCTTAACAAGAAGCTGCCGAGCAAGCATCCGGGCAAGCAAATCCTGGGCAAGCAACCCCGGGCAGGCAAGTAGGCAGCCGAGCAGGAGACCCGGGCAGGCTTCCGGACAGGGATCCGGGCAAGTCCACCGAGCAGGACTTTGAGCATGGTAGGGGAGAAATAGAGCTCAAAGTGGGAAATGTGGGAGTAGAAATGCGTACCTTAAACCTTGGGGGGTGAGCACCTATTTATAAGGGTTTGGAGGGTGGCGAAATTACCACAGTGCCCCTACCCGAGTAAGCATCCAGGCAGGGTAGACACCCGGGTAAGCAAATGGTACGGCCGGGGCAAGTGGTCGTTGACTCCTTCGTTGACCCGGGCAAGCTCCCCGGGCAGGCACCCGGGCAAGCACCCCGGGAAAGCACAAAGCTGTCCAAGTGGTTTGTTGGGTGGAGAAGGTGCATAGGACCAAGCTGGGCCAGTTTCCTGGCCAAGCAACCCGGGCAGGCGCCCTGGGTAGGCCAACACACTTGGGAAAACTCCGGTCGATCCGTCCGGTCTCCTTGTTCACGAAGGCAGGGGTGAATACCCATATATCATCAGTCCCCTAACTTTGGAGTGTGAACGCAGTTCGGATTGTGAAGTTTCAGAAACAACTGAAGTGAACAAGGTGTTGGATGTCGGGATCAATCTTTCTCTGATCTTTCATGCACTAGAAAATTGCTGGCACTGTTCAGCAAGAACTTCAAGCATGGCCTTGTGTTATCGGAGCAGTCGGGTCGTCATGTTGACTAAGAGCTAACAGTTTAAAGGGAAATGGAACAAAAATCTTAGATGACGATCACAAGTGGGGCCGGGGCAGGTGTCCCCCTCAAACCCCGAGCAAGCACTTGGGCAAGCGTCCCGGGCAGGCAACCGGGCAAGCCTCGAGTAGCCCTCCAGGCAAGACCCGGGCGGGCATCCCGGGCAAGTGGCCAGGCAGGGCCCGAGCAGGCTTCCCTGGCAGGTGGGCTGAGCTAGCAGGGGGGTCAAGGCTTATAAGTACCCCTGCCCCTCCATTTCTTCATTCTTCTTCAGCATTTGAGAGAGAGCTCTGTCCGAGCAAGTAGTCCTGGCCAGGCAACCGAGCAAGTTTCCCGACCAAGCAACCCGAGCAGGTAACCCGGCTAAGCAAAAATCTCCCTTTTCCTTGCTTTTCCTTTCTTAAGCCCAAAAATGTCGTTCGATCTTGCTTCTTCCAATCCGATCCCTTCCGAGGACATCCCTGAGGGCATTCCCTTCATTGAGCCCATAAACGTTGTTCCTCCGCCTCCACCTCTTCATATCGAAGTCATCAGACGTCACACCCGTTCTCAGCGGAGTGTCCCTTCTGATCAGCCCAACAGCTCATTGTCCCACCCTTACGTTAGAGGGGCGGACCACAGATCTGTCATCTCCCGTACGGAAGTTGCCTATTACGCTGGGCGTTTCCACTGTCTTGGTTATGTCTTTCGTGCCCCCGATCTTTCTGAGCGTCCCTATGACATCAAAGAGGGGGAGATGGCTGTCTATGTGGATAGTCTGTCTTTGAGGCAACATTTTCCCCTAGGTGAGTATTACCAGAACATCATCAACATCTACGGCATCAGCCCTGCGCAACTAGCTCCAAACTCCTGGTCCTTGATGGCCGCCTTCGGAGCGATGTGTCACCACTACGGTTTCAAACCCAACGCTCCCATGTTCTTCTCCAACTTCGAGATCGTCAAGGCGCCCAAGGATGATGACTGCGGACTATACGCCTTTTCTTCGAACCAGAAGAACGTCTTCCTGGTGGGGTTGCCATCAAAAGTTGATAACTTTCGAAAGCGTTGGTGCTGGGTACGGGGCCTCGAGATTATGTTCAACCCGGAGTGGAAGAGACCAACGACCAACGTCCTTGTTGAGCATTATGATGCTGAGATTTTCCTAGGAGCCAGGATCAGGGAGCTTGTTTTGAGTGGGGATGATTGGAAAGTGAAGGATCCGATTGCCCCTGAAGTCTTGGCTAGGACCGGAGTGATTACTCCGGTTCCTCCTTTTGATGTCTTCTCATCTCCTTCTGATCACGACTCCTCCGACCACCAATCCTCCCACCATTCTGACTCCACCGACTCCATCTTTAATGAGCTTACTCCTCAACAAGAAACCATTTCTCCTTACCATCCTATCCCTCTTTCTCCTTGTCTCGCAGCTGACTCCGATTCAGAGGTGTTTTCGTTTCACCAAGATGAGGCACATAGAGAGGTCCAAGTGGAAACTGACATTGGTACAGGAGGATTCGATGACCTATCCATGCCTATCTAAAGGGAAACTGATGGCAATGCCTCTGTTGAGGCTGAGGCTTCTGGTCACTATTTTGCGCTTCAATCATTCTGTCTTCTCTATCTTTTTCATTCCTCTGCGTTTTTTCCTTTTGAATTATTCTAATATTTTTTGAATTTGTAGACATGGCTCCGAGGAAACCAAAACCCAAAGCTCCGGCCGCCCTGCCAGTCCCTGGACAACGCGGAGATCAGGAAGAAGAGGAGATCCCACTTGTTCCACATGCCAGCAAACGCCCGCACTCTAGCCTTGACTCTCCTCCTCCCGAAGTGGATTTCGGTTCGCAGACTCCTGCAGACTTGAGGGGATACGGTGCGTGTAATCCCCCCGGTGTGGTTGAAACTCTTCTCCGAGGCATGGCTCCCTAGGCCACCCTCCAGAATAAGCCGCTGAAGAAGCGCCTGTCTAGTAACTACACGCCATCCTACTCGGCTTTGCACTTCAAATCACCGGACTATATGTGCACCTCTCCTGCGCCCCTGCTCAACAATATTCCTCACCCTGAGCGTTCTATCATGATTTGTGAGGATAACGCCTTGGCTGCAATCCAGGCGGTGGCTATTGCGAATCAGGGTGGTCTGAATCATTACATCGACGAGCACAGGTTCTACAATAAAGACTGGGTTAATCGGGATATGAGGACGACGATTGCCCGGTTGGCAGTCACTACAAAGGCGTCGTTGAGAGTGCATAATGAGGTCAGGTATAGGACTTTTGACAAAACTTGGGACATCGGCCTCTTGAAGGATCAGAAGCAAGCCCTCAAGAACGACGTCAACAAGTACAAGGGCCTTGCTGATACGGCGACTGATGATGTTCTGAAGGCTCAAGCGGGGGAGGCGAAGGCCAAGCGTGACCTGGCGCTGCTTGATGTAGCCGTGAAATGACTACATTACCTTACCTTTTACATGTGCTAAGTCCCTTGTTTTATCTTGTTATGGTGTGATCTATGCCTCTTTTCTAGTATTTCTCAGGTTTCACATCATTTAGAGAAATCAAGGCAAGTTGACGCCATCATTAGAGCAAAGGGTGGAAAAGTAGTAAAGTTGGGACATGGCGCCATCACTATTCCTGAAGGTTGATCCTGAATTCAAGACTTCTAATCCATCTTAAATAACCTTCAAAGATGGCCCACCAATTATGATAGCCAGAGGAGCTCAGAATCTCTCAATACACTCAACGGTCATCATAGAGCTGACTAGCTCTACGGAAGCACGGCGACGATCATCTTTAACTTAAGATTCAGAGATTCAATCTTGTCGTCTCTAGTGTTCATGGCCTTCATTCAACACTTAACAACATCATGTGGGGTCATAACTTCCATACAACAAAGAAGATTCTCTGGAGAAGTCCCTGACGCCATGGAGCTGTTTGGCCTCACCAAGCCGTGGCGCCCATATAACCTAACTTGCAATCTGAGGATTCAACGTTGCTGATCCGAATTTCAAACATGTCCATTTGATCTACTGAAGCTTTCTATGTGGTCAAATCATGCATTGGATCTCTTAAATTTTCTGGAGGAAGAACAGTCTCCTTAGCTTTAATGGTGCTGGTACTGAACCCTATAGCAGTGGCGATGATTGACCTTAACTCCTTATTCAAGATTTTCACATGACGCCCTGAATGATCCAAGGTCCTATTTAAGAATAAGAAGATGAACCATGGTGTCCTATTTGGTGTTGGAGACGTCCTTCTCAAGATAGATGACCTTGACGCTATGGCGACACTCAGCTCCTACGAGATCATGACGAGGCCTATTCATGCTTGACGCCATAGGGGTCGACGCCACAACTATTGTCGCCCCGCCTTTCTGACCTGGCCAAGCAGTTGCATTTCAGTTCCAAATTTTTCTCCTACTTTCAAGGCTACTCTCGGGGGATTTTCTGTTTGGAACTGAAGCATGAATCTCTCGAGGATAAGGATGAACCTGGACGCATTTGTACCTCCTCGGAAGTTAATAAATAGCATTCAAGCTGCAACATTTCAAAGTGTCGAACTCCTTCACGAGTACTCGAAGCTATACACTTGCTAAGACACCCTGTGAGAGAGGAGTGAACAGAGTGGTAGTGGCTGTTTTAATAGGAGACGATCCATACTTGCTAAAACCACTGTGACAGAGTAGGATCAGAGTGTGTCAATGATCCATTGATCATCTTGAACCTTTGTGTTCAGAACTTTCGAGTTCAACTGTAATACCCCATGTCGTAGGTTAAAGCTTATAAGAAATGATATGATGACTATATCACCACCTGGTTAACCACTTTTCGTGGAGCAGAGTTTATCAGAACTCCG